>ML254239.1:0-55153 GCA_005239495.1 Nicotiana undulata | reverse complement strand
AAAAAAAAAAGTTAAAAAAAGGTTTGTGCGAGGGGTGGGGGAATAGGGTGTAGGGTGGGTGAGTGAGTGGTGCAAAAAAAAAAAAATACAAAAAAAAAAAATTAAGGGGGTTAGCGCGGGGTGGGTGGGTGAATGGTTGGTGTAAAAAAACAAAAAGGAAATAGAAATTTAAAATACAAAAAAAAAAATTAAAAAAAAGTTTAGGGGGTTTGCGCGGGGTGGGTGGTGCAGAAAAACAAAAAAAATAAAAAATTGAAAATACAAAAAAATAAGTAAAATTTGGGCAACTAAGTAAATTTCTAGATAAGTTGGGTTGAGACTTGAGACTCTGAGTTTCATGGGTTGTATTTGGGATGCTTATTGGGTCAGAATGTGCTATAAAAATAAGGGAGAATGACACAATTGCCAACAAAAACAAAACTACTTACCCTTGTCTACCCATTTATTTTCCTACCCATCAAACTAATTACATCTCCTACTCATAGTAGTTTTTGTGGAAAAAACTCTCTTTTTTCTTTAATTCTTTTTTATTTCTATGTTTCTTTTCTTTTTTCCCTTTGTTTCTTTCTTTTCTCCTTTTTTTTTTCTCGTTTTCTTCTTATTTTTTCTTTTTTCCTTTTCTAATTTCATTTAACTTCTTTTTTTTAATATTCTTTTTCTCTTAATAATCCAATTTCATTTATTGTTTCACTATTTTTTATTGTTCTTTTTTATATAATAAGAAAATATAACTGATATAGTAAATATTTGTTCATCTTTTTCTAAAATAACTAGTATAATATACCTTTTTTTTTTATTTCTCATTTTTTAAATTCAATTATTAAACTAAAATAATATCAGTTGTCACTTGATCTAATTTACTGAATATCACATTGACTACTGCTGAGCATCATAAATTACATAATCAGATTCTAAGAATCAACACGTGATTGTCATGAAAAATTTGATCTCCTTCCCTACAAATATCAGTACATACTCTACCATTAGCAGTAATACAACCAGTTATAGAGCAAGAAAATATAATCTACAACAACCAAATCTCCATATATACTAGTTAGAATAAAAATGATAATAAAATAAAAAATGCAATAAAAGTATAAGTAGCAAAAAAGACTAACGAATTTCAATAGTAAAACACTATAAAAAATCAGATCTGGCATTTTGAACTCATTCATATGGAGTTTCAATTTTTTTTTTCCAGATAATTATATCCATTTCAAGATATTATAAGGGAAATGGAAGAACAAATTACAAGTAAGTCAAGAAGTAGCAAACAAGAAAATAATTCAAGGATCTGAAGTTACTAAAATTAAGATCTTGGGTTTTCACCCAAATTTCTCTACTCCTATAGAATCATAAACTACCTACTAGGGGTAACATGAAGTTGTGTCCTCATCCAAATTCTCAGTGTTGAAAGAAGAGCTATTTTAATCAAAAAATAAATAACCGGGTAAATAGTTTGGGCCGTATGGGTAGGAGTAGTAAATAGTTTGGGCCTAGGCATTTTAGGGTAAATAGTTTGAAATTAATGGGCATAAAGTGAGATTTTGTCAAAAAATAATGAGAAAATCTCACTTTATACCCATTAATTCCAAACTATTTATCATTTAATGCCCAAGCTCAAACTATTTACTACTCCTACCCATGCGGCCCAAACTATTTACCCAGTTATTCATTTATTCTATTGAAATAGCTCTTATTTCAATGCTGAGAATTTGGACGAGGGCACAACTTCAGGTTACCCTTAGTAGGTAGTTGATGACTCTATAGGAGCAGAGAAATTTGGGTGAAAACCCAAGATTAAAGAAGGCTTGGTCTTAATTTTAGTAACTCCAGATCCTTGAATTATTTTCTTGTTTGCTACTTCTTGACTTACTTGTAATTTGTTCTTCCATTTCCCTTATAATATCTTGAAATGGATGCAATTTCAAATTTGAAAAAAAAAAATTAAAACTCCATATGAATGAGTTCAAAATGCTAGATCTCATTTTTTATAGTGTTTTACTATTGAAATTCGTTAGTTGTTATTCTTTGATGTGTAGATTATACCTTTGATGCTGGTTTTTGAAGATTTATTGCACAAAAATTTAAATCCGCCATTGAAGGACCTTGAAGCTTGAAACTCATAACTTGGTCTATTTGAGTTTTTAATTATTTTGATCCGATCCTACATGGGTTTGTTTGGAAAGTGGATTGGAGGTTGTAGCTAAAGTTTTAGTCAATTTGGTAGAGATTTTGTAGTAGATTTTAGAAATTTGGGTTCAAAGATAGTTGAACCAGAGAAGAAGACGAATTTATATTGTATACCCAAATAGTATACAAATATACCATTTGGTATACAATTCATTCCAACCATATACCCTATTAGTATAGCTATATACTATATTGGTATCATATGCCAGTTGAATCATTTTTTAGTTGTATTAGCTGCATTTAATTGGTATTTGATTTTCTTTTAATAATAGTAATATAGTACAATATCTTGAGATACTTTATTGTATTAATATGTGGTACACTATTTTTTTTATTTTTCTCTTTATGCATGTGTGTTATGTAATAGTAGTATAGCCATATAGTTGCCGGAAATTAACCAACAAAATTGTATACCATGTTGGTATAGTTATATGCCATATTGGTATCATATGATAGTTTGAACATTGTTTTGGTTGTTTTAGGTGCATTTTAAGTGAATTATATTATGAAATTATTTATATGAACATGATTTGTAGTGCTGGAATTCTTGTGTGCCGATGGACATAGTTTATGTGTATTATGTATTAGTTTTTATAGTTATAGGCAATTGTTGGAATGACCCCATACAACTATATACCCATGTTAGTATAAAAATGAGCAAGTTATTTTGCGAATACTTAGCTTGCAATACGAGCATGTAATTTTCTCATACTTTTATTGCGTTCTTTAATTTTTTTGGTACAGTAGTATAGTCGCAGATAGTTGTAGCAATATTCTAGAGAAATCATATGCTCTGTTGGTATACATATATACCATATTGGTATCACATGGTACTAGAAGTCTTTTTTGCTACTTATACTTTTATTGCATTTTTTTATTTTATTATCATTTTTATTCTAACTAGTATATATGGAGATTTGGTTGTTGTAGATTATATTTTCTTGCTCTATAACTGGTTGTATTACTGCTAATGGTAGAGTATGTACTGATATTTGTAGGGAAGGAGATCAAATTTTGCATGGCAATCACGTGTTGATTCTTAGAATCAGATTATGTAATTTATGATGCTCAGCAATAGTCAGTGTGATATTTAGTGAATTAGATCAAGTGACAGCTGATATTATTTCAGTATAATAATTGAATTTAAAAAATGAGAAAGAAAAAAAAAGGTATATTATACTAGTTATATTAGAAAATGATGAACAAATATTTACTATATCAGTTATATTTTCTTATTATATAAAAAAGAATAATAAAAAATAGTGAAAACAATAAATGAAATTGGATTATGAAGAGAAAAGGAATATTAAAAAAAAAGAAGTTAAATGAAATTAGAAAAGAAAAAAATAAGAAGAAAAGGAGAAAAGAAAGAAAAAAGGAAAAAAAACATAGAAATAAAAAAGAATTAGAGAAAAAGGAGAAATTTTCCCACAAAAACTATTATGGGTAGGAGATGTAATTAGTTTGATGGGTAGGAAAACAAATGGATAGACAAAGATAAATAGTTTTATTTTATGGGTAACTGTGTCATTTTTCCAAAAATAATTGGTTAACTTGGTCTCAGACCAAATAGACCCATGAGCTAAAATATTTATAGCACAACTCATTAATCTATGGGTGAGTTGAGTGAATTGAATGAATTTGGACTCAAATTGACACCCCTAATTCTATTATGAAACGGTTCCTCTTTGATGAACCTTACAGGCTGGAATTGGATTAATCCGGATCCCAAAACAAATATCGAATAATACTGAATGAGAAATAAAAAAAAAAAAATACTGCTAGTGCACAATTCACTAGTCAAATTCAAAGTTCAAGTGCTCGAGTGTGAAATATTCAGAGGACCAAAAAGTCTAAGGCCTGCATGAATGTAATGAATATCTTTTTGCTTCACCTTTTTGACGAGGAACTTGAAGTATCTGAACTCTGAAGTCACAGGATGTTTAAAGTTTTAGTAAATCGCATTATTAAAAATCACCACCAATTTTGAACTTTGAACCTTCTAAGCAAGTGTAGGATATTTTGTGTATTAAGTTCATTCTGCTCCAATTGGTGAGTTAATATCTAAGCTACAAATAATTAATTGGGTGGTCCAACACTATTTATTGTCCACTTGATACTAAACAGTGTGTGTACAATCATCCATTTATATTATCTGTCTTTTCAGTTCTTCAGAAAATATTTCATAGCTTTAATCATATAATTATTTGTCAAAATTACCCCTTTTGTGCCTCTATTTTAAATGTCTTAATTCACATGCATCACTCCACTTACCAGACCAATAAGGGTGAATTAAAAATTGAAGAACTATAGAACGCTTCAATTTGGCCATTGAAAAATATGCCAGTAATTCAAACAATCAAATACTAAAAACTATTTTATTATAGAATATGTTTTCCCCATATAACCCTAAATTTGAATCTTTTGGAGTTTTAAATAAATTAACGACATATTGTTTTTCAACTCTATCAAAAGACATATATTCCATTAATACATATTATTGTTCTTTACTTCGACGGATTACATATATTTAAGTTTCATATACACAAAAGATAAATAAAACGAAGACATGTGGCAGAACCCATTTCTTTATCTATTCTGCCCCCCCTCCCTCCTTCTACACATGCCTCACGACATAGGACATAAATAGCTTAAGTTTAAATTTGTACACTGATAATGTATAAATTTGTTGATATGATAACCTAAAAATAAATTAATATCTTGTTATAATAAATTAAGTTGCAGTGATAATGTTAAAAGTTTTACGCCGTCATCATACAAAACTTAAATACTAAATAAATAGGGGGAATTTTCATAAATACAACAAAATATGCCTTTGTACTATATGAAATTGAGCACTTTTGCCCTTCGTTAATACTTAAGCGCATATATGTCTTTATCGTCACATAGTTGGTCCATATATACCCTTATACTATACGAAATTGAGCACAATTGCCTTTCGTTAATACTTTAGCCCATATATGTCCTTGATATCAGATAATTGGTCCATATATGCCCTTTTTCGAAACGGAATCCACCCAAATTAATTAATTCTTTCGTTAATTATACTAAAGTGCAATACAAACAATATTTCCTTTTTATTAGCAGAACTTTTTTTTTAACTTTCTCTTCTTTTTTTTCTTTTTTTTACTTTTTCTTTCTCCCATATCTGATTTCCTCCATTGTTGATGCCTTCTTCATTTTCGTCACTAATTTCACTTGACAAAATTCATAAATTTCTGTTAATTTTACTACCAAAACCCCCACGCGTTCTTCTCACCTGAATGAGATGAAAATTGCTGGATTTTTTTTTCCGGTGGTGTTAATTAATTGGGTGAAGGGAGTATATGGTTATTCAGCTTTTGAAGGTGTTGTTCACTGTGGAGCTTCAGATATGAAGGAAACATGACCTTCAAAATCTGAATAACCACATACTCCCTTCACCCAATGAACAGTACCGAAAAAATTTCTCCGACAAATTTTATCTCATTCAGGTCAGAAGAACATATGGGGTTTTTGGTAGTAAAATTGGCAGGAATTTATGAGTTTTGTCAAGTAAAATTGGTGACGAAAATGGAAAAGGCATCAACAGTGGATGAAATCGGATATGGGAGAAAGAAAAAGTAAAAAAAATAAAACATAAAAAAAAAAAAGAGAAAGGTAAAGAAAAAAAGTAGTAATAAAAAGGAAATAGTGTTTGTAATGCACTTTAGTACAATTAACGAAAGAGCTAATTAGTTTGGGTGGATTCCATTTCGAAAAAGGACATATATGGACCAACTATCTGACATCAACGGCATATATGGGCTAAAGTATTAACGAAGGGAAAAAGTGCTTAATTTCGTATAATATAAGGGCATATATGGACCAACTATGTGACGGTAAGGACATATATATGCTAAGTATTAACGAAGGACAAATGTGCTCAATTTCATATAGTATAGGAGCATATTTGGATATTTTCCGTAAATACAACAATAAATAGTTGCTCCATCTTTCCCATGCTGGGTTTTCTTCCCATTTTAATAAATGTGTTATATTCCCATGACTAGAAGCTGTCCAAGCAATAAATAAACAACCCCAAGAAGATTAATGTAAAAGGGGTCAAGATTAAAGAACTGGAGGCAAGTGGAAGCTAGAAACACCCCCCCATGCACTAACATGTACTAGTCAGGTTTAATTTATACCTTATTGTCTCTTTCTTACTTTTCAATCGATGTTATTTAAGCTCCAATTAATATAAATTCATCCCGTGTAAAGTCTATTGAATAAGAAAGCGCTTTCTACCATAATTTTTTTCTTTTTTAGAACTCAAATTCAAGACTTTTAATTAAGAGCGGAGAGATTCTATCTATTCAAGCACGTTCAGGGTATATTATTTTGTCTCTATGTCACTATGTGTCAGTGTGATGAAAGGTTGATTAGTTCATCGTTGCAACTTGTAGCTCGTCACGTTCTACATCGACCCCATTTTCCTTTGTTTAAATTGCAGTTGAATATTAATGAACTGGACACAAATTGTTGACTAATAATAACAACAATAACAAACCAATATAATTTTATAAGTGGAATATTGAAAAGATAATGTATACGCAAACTTTATCACTACCTTGTAAAGGTAGAAAAATTATTTCCGAGACCCTCTACTCAAGAAACAGTAACAACGAAGTAACAAACCATAACAATAACAAGAAAAGAAAAAGAACAAGGACTTACGCATACTAACAAATATCTAGAAATAAGAAATACAAGAATATTATTAACATAATCGGTAAGAAAGACACAACATATAATTAAAAAGTCTAGGAACAAGAAATTAAAATATTACTAATACTACCGGTAACACTAAGAGACACTATTGACTGCCTATCAATCTTCGACCCTAATTCTCGACCTCCACACCTTCCTATTGAGGGTCATGTCCTCGGTAAGCTGAAGCAACGTCATGTCATTCATGCCTAATCACCTCCTCAACCTTAATACATATACAAACCTAAAATCTCGCTGGCTCTCTGAGTTCTCCAACTCATCAAGCACGATGCTCTTGTCCCCATCCTCATTCAAGAGTTTACGGAAGTAAGTCTGCCACCTTCGCTTAATACACACCTCTTCTACCAATACTTTCCTTATTAGTTCGTTCCAAAAAGAGTGACACATTTCTACAATTGGAAATAATTCAACTTTAAACTCTTCATTTTATTCATTTTACTCTTAATGAAAAGCTTTATAACCACGCAAATGTCAAATTTCGTGTCGAGTCAAACTAGCTCATATAAATTGAAACGGAGGGAATAATAAGGAAGGAAGGGGATGAATGAATTGACTTTTACTACTTACAAACCTAGACTTCTCTTCACATTTTGTGTGTCAACAATCATATTATATAAATTTTGGTCCCTTCTGACTTTTTCGGCTTATCTTCATCCAATCTTTAAGTTGTTGTATCAATAGGAAATTCTAAAGACGGAATAGACCATAACCTCCTCCATCCCAAAAGATATTTTAATTAGTTTAAAAATAATCTTAAAAACTGTTGAATATTTGTTAATAATTTGGAGCGACTATGTCTCTGTTCGGGAAAGAAAGAATAGTCAAAGTTTTAAGAAGTAGCCTGTACAACCCAAATAGTATTGTTTATTTCTTAGTGACCTACATGATTCATTACGTAGAACGCCACCAACATATTATAACAAAATGAATTTCTTTCCTTTTCTGTCAAAAGTAAAATTCTGTCTTATTTTGTAATTCATTTCACTTGGTTGCACTTTTGTAATTATTATTTTCCTTATAAGAAATACCAATATAATTTTGTAGTTACGCAAAAGCTCTTTTTAGAAGGTCAAAGTTAAAATTGGAAACAACAGTTTATCTAAATTAATGTAGTTTAAATCAAACACATGTTATTTCAGGTAAATTAAGAGAGGGTTTGTCTGAAAAGTTTCAACAAGACTAATGGTCAAAGGCGCACTTGTTAAAACCAATGCCAACTCAGAGAAAGTCGTGAGAAAGCAGCTACAAGCTTCACATATAGGAGTATTTTTTTAGTCTATTTCAATACTCCTACTAGTATTATATTCCAGTCTTATAATCTGATAATATATATCTCTAGAAGGGTCAGTTTTTCTTTCTTCTTCTTCAAATACATATACCAAACTTATCACCATATATACATCTTACAGATTTCAGCTTTCTTCTGATTCTTGCATCCATTTATCCTATCTTTGCTTATTTGTCCTTTTTATTTTCTAGCTGAATTAACTATCCTGTAACACTAATTAATTCAGCTTATTTCTCCTTGGTGGTGTGTTAAGCTTATTTCTTTTGTGATATGGGAGACTGTCAATTACCTACTCTTCCTGTAATGGAGGATGAAGAAAAACTGATTGCAGCTGCACAGCAGATTGTGAAAGCATTGGAAAAGAAACAGAATTTAACACATGATGCAAGAAAAATTCTGGTTGATTTAGGCTCTCAGCTGTCTTCCATAACCAAATTGAGTGAAAACAAACATGAGAAATTATTTGGTGAAACTGAAGACACTGTGGAGAAGTCCAGCGAGCTTGAGGAGCAGCTTAACATAGTGCAGAATAAGGTGATGAGCTGGGAAGTGGATCAATCTGTTATATGGGATTGTGGACCTGAATATGCAGATGATTATTTGAGGTCTGTGGATGAAGCTCGAAAACTGATTGAACGGTTAGAAAGTTTGAATGTGGATAAAGATAGTAAAGAGGATGAGCTTTTGTGCAGGGCTCATGAGGTTATGCAAATAGCGATGAATCGGCTTGAGGAGGAGCTTAGGCATTTGCTTGTTCACAACAAGCAGCCTTTTGAGCCTGAGCATATGTCTTTTCGTTCAAGCGAAGATGATGAGGGTTCTATTGTTTCATTTGGAGATGACTCAGTAGAGGATGTGGTTCAAAGAGATAGCATGAGTAGGCGCTCAGAGGAATACGTCGTTGAACTTGTGCATCCGGATGTGATTCCTGACCTAAGGTGCATGGCCAATTTGATGTTCAATTCAAATTATGGCAGAGAATGTTCTCAAGCATTTATCAGTGTTAGAAAGGATGCATTGGATGATTTTTTATTCATTCTTGAAGTAGACAAGTTGAGCATAGATGATGTGATGAAGATGGAATGGAACTCATTGAACTCCAAAATCAGGAGGTGGATACGGTGTATGAAGATCTTTGTGCGCGTTTATCTTGCCAGTGAAAAATGGTTAAGTGATCAGATTTTTGGTGATCTTGATTCAGTTAGTTCTGTTTGCTTTGCTGAATCTTCAAAAGCTTCAATACTGCATCTTCTGAAATTTGCTGAAGCAGTGGCTATTGGATCTCATCAACCGGAGAAATTGATTCGGATTCTTGACATGTATGAGGTGCTTTCAGATCTTATCCCAGATATTGATGCTATGTACTCTGATGATGCTGGATTATGCGTTAGAACCGAGTGCCAAGACATCCTCAGAAGCTTGGCAGGTTGTGCTAGGACGACTTTTCTTGAATTTGAGAATGCTGTTGCATCCAGCATATCGACGAATCCTTTTCCTGGTGGTGGAATACACCCTCTCACGAGATACGTTATGAACTACATGAAAACTCTTACAGATTATAGCAAGATCCTTAATGAGCTTCTGAAGGACAACGAGCAAGAAGATTTGGTGGCGATTTCACCAGAAATGACACCGGATAGGGAAGAGGATAACAGTAACAGAAGTTGCTATATTTCTCCACTGGCTCAACATTTTCGATCCTTCACTTCAATTTTGGAATGCAACCTAGATGACAAATCCAAGTTGTACAAGGATGAATCACTAGGTCACCTTTTCTTGATGAATAATATTCATTACATGGCTGAAAAGGTGAAGAATTCTCATGATCTAAGAACAATACTAGGCGATGATTGGATTCGTAAACATAATTGGAGATTCCAACAGCATGCAATGAAGTATGAGAGAGCTACTTGGAGCTCCATCCTTTCGTTACTAAGGGACGAAGGGCTTCAGAATCCAGGCTCAAATTCTATCTCAAAAACTCTGCTCAAAGAGAGACTGCAATGCTTTTATGTTGCATTTGATGAAGCTTACAAGAGTCAGACAGGTTGGTCAATACCTGATTGCCAACTTGGTGAAGATCTTCGAATCTCAATATCTCTTAAAGTTATTCAAGCATACAGGACATTTATCGGAAGGCACACTAACCATATTAGTGACAAATACATTAAGTACAGTGCCGATGACTTGGAGAATTTCTTGTTGGATCTCTTTGAGGGATCTCCAAGATCATTACATGGTTCTCACAGGAAGTGAGCTTAATGTTGTCAAAATGGGATCAGGATTTTTTCATTCTCAATTTGTTATTTTGACTGTAAATGATGTACATTGTACCTCTGAGAGTTATTTCCGTTAGAAATGTCCATGAATATACATTGAATCCGAAACAGAAACAGAATCAATGCCATTTGAGGTAGGCAATACTTGTGTAGCTCATACTGTATGCTATTCCTGATTTTCAGCTACCACAAATTTGCTGAATGGCTTTTTTCTCTGATATAAGTGTGGAGGGAGGAGATTTAGTTTAGTCGTGAACCAAAGATGTAGTAACAAATCTCATTAACTAGAATTGAGGTATAGAACATGACTATTTGTGTAAAATGTAAATTATCTCAACTTATCTACACTGACTTAAGATTACTACCTTATATCTATTTACAACTGGGATTAAATCATTTCTTTTAGAATGCAAATAGTGTGTTGTATTATTGAATTATTGGGTAATTATTAATATCAATATTAGTATTTGGATTATGTATCTTTGCCCAAACCTCAATATCTTTTTTATATACTCTATATATATGGGGTGAGAAACTCCCGTTCTCTTCTTCTTTCTTACTCCTCCGAGGATGGTTCAGGGCCTAATTCGGTGGTAACTCGGTTTGAGAATCTCTTTTCATAAATTTCTTTCACCAAGTCATGGGCCGCAATCAGCTCTTATATTCTTGTCTTGTCCCAAAACTCTCCTTATTCTTATTTGGATAACTAAGTTAAATTATTCTGACTAAATAAGCAAGCTGGAATAGCTCAGTTGGTTAGAGCGTGTGGCTGTTAACCACAAGGTCGGAGGTTCAAGCCCTCCTTCTAGCGAATAAGCCTTTTATTTTTTTCAGTTTTCTGCTATTATTTGACTTTTGCCTATCAATTTTCTTTTTTCTTGTAAAAAGAACATGAATATGGTGGCTAAATTTTTTAAATGCATCATAATGAACTCTAAAACACTTAATATGCAAACTACAGAAAATGGTTCAATTGAATTGAGCACTTGTCAATTTGAGCAAATTCTTCATATTAAGGATGAGAGAGAGAAACTGAGAAAAATGTAGTAGGGGCATGATAAAAAAATATTAAAAATGAGGGGGCATTCCGAGAATTGAACTCGGGACCTCTCGCACCCTAAGCGAGAATCATACCACTAGACCAAATGCCCTTATTTGGCTATCTTAGTTCAATAGCTCCATATGTTGAAACTATATGAGAAAGCACTAGAATTTAGGTGAATGAGAAAGCACTAGAATTTAGGTGGATCAACAAGTAGATTTTCTAGAGAAAAACTACTACTATACCATCTATCAATCACCAGATTCAGGGGAGGAGCCAGAACCCAAATAAAGATTTGGCTGAACCCAATATCAGTTGTTTAAATAGTGTATTTCTTTCTAATTTTTTTATTAAATATGTAATATAACTAAATTTGAATGCACTCGAAATCATCGTTCTAAGATCCAAACTCATAAGTCATAAAGGTAAAATATTGGCTTCACCTCTAGCTAGATTGTGAAGTTACGTTTTGAAAATGAAGGTGGAATATCGATTTAATACCTCAGAGAAAAGATATAAAAGAAAGCACATATTCCATGATATGTTTGTCAAACCCACCAATGTGATTTTTGGACAGATAATTTTTGAGTCCCTGAAGGAAGGAAGGAAAAAAATACCGAATATGGTCATAGTAAACCGACATAAATAAAGAGAAACTATAATATATGGGATATTACGTGGTCATCGTTAAATGTCAATTTATTGATAATGTTATTTCTTTATTTTGAGTTGGGACCAAATTGTTAACACATGTGAGTTGGAATGAGACACACAAAGCATCATGCGTTTACGTATAACTTGGGGAAGTGTCGCACTCTAAGCGGGTGTGAACTGTGTGATCGGTGATATAGGCAGTCTATCCTAATACAAGCATCAATGGTTAATTTTATGGCTCGAACTCGTGACCTATAGGTCACACGGAGATAACTTATTTGTTTTAAATAATTTGAGACCGAGGTATAAAATACTGATTTCAACTAATTTGAGACTTAAGAATACTAGTGATCAAAATACCGATTTCAACTAATTTGAGACTGAGGTATACTAGTGACCAAAATACTGATTTCAACTAATTTGAGACTGGGGTATACGGGTAATCAAAATTTAAAAATATGCCCTGCAAACTCTTTTCTTGTAGGTGATTCCAACAACAGACAGTAATTGTTTCTGTATGTATATAATCAAGTTGAATATAGGAAATGCATCATCACGTACCATTGCAACTACAAAATATTTCGGGATTCTCCAAACCACATTTTGGGGGGGGGGGGGGGGGGGGGGATTTTTTTGGGGGGGGGGGGGATTAGTTTTTAGTGAGGTTGGGAGAGCTCGAAAACAAGCAAGTTATTCTGGATTAATTGATATAAAATAGTATTTTGAATTTTTTTGAAGTAAAACTCAAATAGTACAGGTCAAGAATACGAATAATTGGGATTAAAAGAATAGTCGCAAAATAGAATATTAAAGAAATTGGAGATGCAGGGATCAAACCCTGTACCTCTCGCATGCAATGCAAGCGCTTTACCATTTGAGCTACATCCCCATATTAGGGAGACAGTAGTGAAATAACTTACATCAAGTTTATCGAAGGTTTAAAAAGATTTCTTCTTTTTTGAAAAAACTATCAAATAAACACTAGTTCAAATTTGGAGGAAATCACATATTTTTTCTTGTAAAACTGTTAAACAAACACAATTTCAAAACTTAAAAATAAAATTTTGGCAAAACAAACTTTTCACCTTGTTTTTGCTCCATATGGCATAAACATTTAGAGATGGACCTAACAGTTGTATAAATGCCAAACAACAACCTAACTGACTTTGCTACTGAGTGAAGTATAGTTATGCATTATTTGTTACATCCAAAATAGTTCTAATGAAAATCGAGGGAAGAATAATTCATTGGTTCTTTTAATCGCTGAAATATTGACAATTTTTTATTTCAGTCCTTATAATTTTATGATTTAGTGCACTTAAACTTCAATTAATTAAAATCTATATTGTGTGATCCACTTGCTTGTGAATCTTCACAAATTTAGCTAATTGTTAACTCTTAAACCATCTAATGACTCGTGTATTATGCTATATTCATATTTTTACTCCATATTTAAGGATACTACACCTTTATGGCTCTATAATTATATTAATATAACATAATAATTCTAAATAAAGAGACTAAAACCACACATTTTCATTAATTGGGGATTAAATATACTCAATCAAATATCAAAAGAATCAAAATGAGAATAAAGAAATGGCTAATGTTTCAAAAAGTGCAATTCTCCTATAATTTAATCGATAGCCAACATTGGACGCTGGCTAAAGGATTCTACATTTGGCAGGAACAACTGCATGTACCAAAAATAGAATTTTTTTTTTTTTTTTTTTTTTTTGGTATTTTGACAACTTTAAAGCAAACGGGATATGGACATCTGCTTAATAAATACGTACAAGAAATCATTTGCAATAAACCAAAAACATAGAGGAGACTAAGGCCTCATTTGTATGCACTTAATGGAGGTCTGAAACTTAATCATTCAAATCTCAGATGTTAAGTGTGTTTGATTTTAAAGTCTGATATCTTAGTTATCCAAATCTTATTCATTAAGTAAGTTTTTCTTTTTACTTGACAATCACTTAATGGGTCTGAATAGGTCTGTATGATTAAGATCCATAACATAGACTTAATTTCATTAAGATGCTATCATCCGTATTCATTATTAATTGTCCTCACCGCCTACCATTATCAACTATCACCATGCCACCACCACCATACTCAACCACCATCATCCTCAATCATATCCGCCACCATAATCGACTACCACCACCCGCCATCCGCACCACTCCCCACCACCATCATTCGCAACCACAAACACTCATCCATCTCAACACCACAACTAACCACCCCGTCACAATCAAAAATCATAACCGGCACTACCCATCATTATAAACTATTACCACTCACCACCACCTTCCTCAATCTCAACTACCACCACCACCAGCCATTATTAACTATCACCCATGACAACCGCCATCCTCAATTATAATCGCCACCACTACTAATCACCACTAGCTACTACCCTGAACCACCACCATCAACCAAACCTACCACCAACCATCGTGTCTAGTCGCCATTCACAAGCACCATTGTTAGCCATCACCACTAGCAACTACTATAATTTAAAAAGATTACTCAATTCGTTCCAGTTTATGTGAACCTATTTCCGTTTTAGTTTGTTCCAAAAAGAATGACCCCTTTCTAAAATTTAGAAACAATTTAGCTTAAACTTAAAATTCTACCATTAATGAGACGCTTTTATAACCACACAAATACTCTGGGCCCCTTTTTGACCTGTTTAGGACCACAAATTCCAAAAGTCTTTATTTTTTCTTAAAATCCCTGCCTAGTCAAACATATTCACATAAATTGGAACAAAGGGAGTGTATTTTATTGATAGAATATTTGATTAATTGGTATTTCATTTGAATTTTGTGTTTATTAATTTTCAAATAAAGATAAATTTTATACATTCATATATTAAAAATCAAACAGTCTTAATCATTTAGTATTCAGATCTTAATACATATCTTAATACTCAGATGTCTATTCATATTTAGATATCTTAATCTTAATACACTTCTTAATATTCAAATGTGTATTCAGATTCAAACGTCTTAATCTTAGTAAAAACAAATGAGGCCTAAGTGCATCAACTTATTCCATGCCAAACATTGACAAAGCTAATCTCATACAACAAAGCAAGACAACTTTTTGTCAACAGTATTGGAGTATATATTCCTAGCTTAGAGTGTTAAATAGGCAGGCCGATCTTAATTTAATTGAGTTAAAACGAGTTAAAGTGGGTTATATCAGTAAATGTTTTGGGTTATAGTCTACCCAAAATTTATTTCGGTCAAGATGTGCGGAAAAATAGGGTTAAACGATAAGTTATAATCCAACTCATAATTGTTTTTTATTTGTTCCATATCCAATCCAAAACTCACCTGAGCCCCCGAGATTCCAAATCAACTATGCACCCAGGTCCAGAAACACAACACGAACTCGCTCGCGCGATCAAATAGTCAAAATAACCTCTATAAGCTCGAATATGACGCCAAAACGCATGAAGAACAAAGTAAACTTCAAGAACTTCAACAATCACAACCGAGCGTCCGAACCATATCAAATCAACTCCAAATTGCGCCAAATTTTGCAGACAAGTTCTACATGACGAAACGGGACTACTCGAAGCTTCAACTCACGCATAACAACCTTGAAACAATGAATCGCACCTCAAGTCAAAATCAATGAACCTAGAAACTTCAACTTCTACAACCGATGTCGAAACCTATCAAATCATATCTAAATGACCTCGAATTTGGGACACAAGTCACATTTGACATTACGGACCTACTCCAATTTCTGGAATCAGAATCCGACCCCGATATCAAAAAGTCCACGCCCGATCAAGCTTCCAAAAAATCCAACTTTCGCCATTTCAAACTGATTCGACTATGAACCTCCAAATTATAATCCGGACGCGCTCATAAGTCCAAAATCACCTAATGGAGATAACAGAACTAACGAAACTCCATTCCGAGATCCAATGCTAAAAGGTCAAACTTGGTCAACTCTTCCAACTTAGAGCTTAAATCTTGAAGTTCATTCTTCCAAATCGATTTCGGATAACTTGAAAACTAACACCGATGATTTACGAAAATCATAATATATCATGCAGAGATACTCGATCCCTCAAACTACCAAGCGAAGTGCAGATACTCAAAATGACCAATCGGGTCCTTACAATTCCGGTCCCATAATGAGTTTCAGATGTTGGGGATTGGGTTCCGTCTTAAGGTTTATGGACTAAGGATGAAGTGAGATCTTCAGATAAGTTGCATTTTCAGACCTACATGGATTAGGGTGATGTAGAATCACCCCCGGTGAATGTATTGTGAGCTCATGCAACGATTTGATAGCTTTGGAATGACTCATGGCACGTTCTAGAACGAATGTATGTTTAAGTGGGGGGGATGTAAAGACCGTGACGGTCGTTTTGAGCAATTGCGTCCACTTAGGAAGTTTGAGGTCCTGAGTAACTTCACATAGTTTATTATAACTTGCGTACATCATCGGCTCTAGTTTTTTAGTGCTTCAGAAGTGATTTGAAGGGATGACTCTCACTTGAGAAGCTCGAGGTTGCAAGAGTTGATCAAGTTTGACTTTTAAGTATTTGACCTCTGATCGGAGTTTTGATGGTTCCGTTAGGTCCGGATAGTGATTTTAGACTTGGTTGTACGCCTGAATTTGCATTTGGATGTTTCTAGAAGGTTTCAGCACCATTTGGCGGAAGTTGGCAATTTACAGGTTTGGAATTTTCCTAAGTTTGACCATGGTTTGAATGTAAGGCTAGCATGTTCGGATTTTGGTTTCGAGGCTTGGATTAGGTCGGTTTCATCATTTGAAACTTGCCTGCAAAATTTGGTGTCATTTTGGAGTTGATTTGATGTGGTTCGGACGCTCGGTTGCAATTCTAGAAGTTCTTGAAGTTCAATGTGATTTTCATCCGTTTTGGCGTTCAATTCGTGATTCTAGATGTTAATTTGGTATTTTGTTAGAGCGAGCATGTTTGTGTTATTTTTTTATACTTGTGTGGATGTTTGGTTAAGAGCCCCGAGGGCTCGGATGAGTTTCAGATGCGTTTCGGAGTGGTTAGAAGAAGTTTCAGATTTGTTGATGTATATGTTCTTGCATTTGCGAGGTTTTTATCGCATTTGAGATGTCCGCATTTGCGAGATCATTCTTGCTTTTGCAACGATGGGTTGGGACAAGGGATTTCACATTTGCGAACAATTTTATTGCATTTGCAATTAGGCAGCTTCCTCATTTGCGACACAAATTGTCGCTTTTGCGACGACTCTGAGCTCGCTTTTGCGAGCCTTGTGTGACATTTGCGAATTAGGCAGAGTGGTCATGATTTGCTTTTGCTTAGCCATTGTTGCATTTTCGACCATCGCATTTGCGAACCTCATGTCGCAAATGCGACATCTGAGGCTAGTATAAGGACTTTCGTTTCGGGATTTAGCTTCATTTTAACATATTTTGAACCCTAAACTCGATTGGAGGCAATTTTGTGAAGATAATTTTATACCAAACTATTGGTTAAGTGATTTTAATCAACTTTCATTTACAATTCATGATTATATATTAGACTTAACATCAAATTCATGGGAATGTAAGAGGAAAGTTGGGGATTTTTGTCAAAAAATTTAAAAATAAAAATTTGAGATTTGAGAATCGAATTGGACTCGGATTGAAAATAAAATAAATATATGGACTCGTAGGGTTATGGGTAGTCAAGACCTACCCTTGGACCCGGGTTTTGACCGGACGGGCTCGGGGTTGACTTTGTTAGCCTTTTTGAAAATTGTATAAAGATAATAGCTTTGTTAATTGAAATTATCTTCTCTTACATTGTTTGATGTATTTAAGCCATCTTTGGGTAGATTGAGTCGAGCGGAGGTGAATTTGTATAGGAAAAGCTAATTTGATTGTCGATTTGGCCAGATTGAGGTAAGTGTCTTGCCTAACTTTGTATGGGAGAAACTTCCCCCTTAGGTTTTTGATTGATGGTACTATCTGAATTATGTTGAAGGCATGTACACGAGGTGACGAGTGTGTACACATACTTATATGTGGTATTTGATCGGTTTAGACTGTTAGACTTCTTTCATGCATTTAACTGAAGTTATCGTTTCATATAATATCTTTTGTTGTTAGACTTGCCCTTACGTGCTTTACTTGAAGTTTTTAGTACATGTTCTATCTTTTGTTTGTCAAGTTCACCCTTATATGTTTTAATTGTTAATTGCAATTACTTGTCAAATACATGCCTTATCTATCACATGCCTTCAATTTTAAGTGATTCTCAAAAATTATTTCTTGGATTATGAATCGTCACTCCTTGCTATTTGATTTTGTGAATTATAGTGCAACCTCTTCATCCGTTGTGATTTGTTTGTGTATTTTCGTTATTGTGTTGATTTTATAACATACCGTAGTTGGTTGTAGTTTGTTTGCTTAATTCATGTTGCTTGGGGAACATGTTGCACACCTGTAATGACCTGACCGGTCGTTCCGTAGAAATTTCATTATTATTCCTGTTTTTGCCTTGTCATAGGTTGGTTATATTGTTTATGATGTGTTAGAGTCGGTTGGCTCGGAATCGGAATGGTTGTACAGTTGACTTATTGGTAAACGACATCGAAATGCGGATTTTATGGTACGGATAGCTTCGTTAGGTGATTTGGGACTTAGGAGTGTGTTCGGAATTTTTTTGTGATGTCCAGTGTAGAATTAGGCTTGAATTGGCGAAAATTAGTTTTTGGCGATTTCCGATCAGAAGTGGAAAATAGGCTATCAGGGTCGGAATGAAATTTCGGAAGTTGGAACAGGTTCGTAATGTCATTTTGGATATGTGTGCAAACTTTCAGGTCAATCGAATGTGTTTTGGATAGCTTCGGCATCATTGGTGGATTTTAGAAATTTCAAAGTTCTTAGACTTGAATTCGATGTGATTTGGGTGTTTTTGATATTGTTTTTGGTGTTTCTAAAGCTCGACTAAGTTTGAATGATGTTATGGGATATGTTGGTATATTTGGTTGGGGGTCCCGAGGGGCTCGGGATGGTTTTGAGTGGTTAACGGAGAGTTTGGAGTTATTGTTGTTGCTAGTGCTGGTGTAACCGCACCTGCGGATGTTTGAGTCGCAGGTGCGGGTTTAGGCCATTTAATGAAAAGTCGCAAGTGTGGTGGATTAGACCGCAGGTGCGAATTTTAGGTCGCAGGTGCGAAAAGCCTAGGCAAAAAAGTATAAAAAATGAGACTTCGCGGTTTTTAACCCTTTTTCCACCATTGTTGTGCGGGTTCCGAGGTTTTTGAGGGGTTTTGAAGAGGCAAACGTTTGTGCATCATTAAGGTAAGAATTTTTGGACTCATTAACTCGATTATAGGTGATTAAAGACCTTATTATCAGTGTTTAATTTGTGAAAATCAGTAGAAAAAGGGTGAAGTTAGGGCTTGAGATTATGAAACCTTTAGGGGATGATTTGAGGGATCAAACGAACTCCGATTTTAGAGTTCTTTATATGTACGGACTCGTGAGATGATGAAGAACATTTTGGTATAAAGTTTATCGAGTTCCGAGACACTGGCCCGGGGGTCGGGTTTTTGCTAATTTTTGGTTTTGTGCTAAAATTTATATTTTTCAATTGGAATTCATTCCCTTAGCATAATTTGATGAGAAAAATCTGATCTTTATAGATTTGGAGCACTCGGAAGTTGATTCGAGAGGCAAGCGGGTTGCAGAGTAGCTTTTCGGGCTAGTTTGAGGTAAGTAATGTCTTTAAATCATGTCCTGAGGGTATGAAACCCCATACGTTACATCCTTTCACCGATTTGGAGTGACGCACGCACTGGATGACGAGTGTGGGGCATGCACGAATTGGAAATATTGGAAAAATATACCTTTTTAGGCAACTATTGAGTTGCGAAACTGCTTTTAAAGCTTATGCTTAATAGTATTGACATATTTTTTATATACTTGGGCTGTAAACCATGTTTGGGGCCTAGTGCCGATATGTTTAACCCCTTGGGGTTGTTTTACATGTTTTTCTCACTTTGAAACTATGATTTTACACTCAGTCTTTTCTGTGAAATTGCTGACACCCCTATTCGATGATATTACTATTTCTTGAAATGAAATACTATTTTGGGTCGAGAACCCCGATTTTATTCATGGCCCGAGTGACATTCGGAGAGTGTCTGACTAAGTGTGGACGAGGGCCAATGTTTTGAGGATGTTATTATATGAGAGAGGCCGAGTGCCTAAGAGTGATTTATGCCATGATGTGGCCTTTTTATAGCGCTTGGGTTGTAGGAGCCCCTTCGGAATCTGTACACACCCCCAATGAGCGCATGTACCTACTGAGTGCGAATGCTGAGTGATGAGTGATTGGGAGGCATGAGTGACAGTGAGGTTGCCCGCGGGGCTGATACTGAGTGATGGTGAGGTGCTGAGGGAAATTGTTACGAGTGATGATTATGGCCTGAGGGGCAGTTTTATGATGATATTTTACTGAGATTTTTACTATGATTCACTTCATTTTTCAAACTGATATTACTGAGAGTTTTACTGAGAAATATTGGAAAGATATACTTGTTTCAAAGGATTTTATGGAAATTGGTTTTCGAACTTATGTATTTGATGTATACTTTATGGAGACTTGATGTTTTACTGTTTTTGTGGATTGGTGTATCTGTGTTGTGTGATTCTTATTCTCAAACTGTGATTTATTTTCATTACTGAGTTGGAGTACTCATCATTACTCCATGCACCTCTGTGTGCAGATCCAGGTACTGGTTCAGAGCAGTAGCCCTCCGAGTTTCGTTCGTTGTCATCAGCTTTTGGGATTTCGAGGTAGCTGTCCAGCGTCCGCAACTTCTCAATTACCCTTCCTTATTTAGTATTAGTATTTTATTCCTAGACTTTGTTTATGATATTAGCAGAGTTAGTTTATTTCTTAGATGCTCGTGATCGGTTGACTCCAGTCTTGGGGGATTAGTTTAGACGGTTGAATTATATTATTGATGATTAAAGACTTAAAAAAATTATTTTATACTCTGTTTGCTGATTATTATTAATTTTCAAAATATTATAATAGAACGAATGTGTAGTTATATGATGGTTGGCTAGCCTAGTTCCACGATATGCTCCATCACGACCTGTTAGGATTTGGGGTCATGACAAGTTAGTATCAGAGCACTAGGTTACATAGGACTCAACGGTCATGAGCAGGTTTAGTAGAGTCTTGCGGATCGGTACGGAGACGTATGTACTTATCTTCGAGAGGCTGCAGAACCCTTGGAAAACATTCCACATTCTTGAATTCTTATCATGCGAATCCATTTATTCAACCAAAAGCGTAACTCTTTGAATTCCTTTCATGTATTCGAATGCGCACGTGAGCGCTTGGTATCAGTTGTGCGTCGGCGGCTTGTGACTTCCATGGGTGAGATGTGATTTTTAACATGTTAATAATGGGCCAGTCGGAAGGACTTGAGGCTGGATTTTGTCTGTGGCTTGAGTGTTGAGATTTCATTTGGGTGAGCACATGTATTGGGGGACTTATATGTCTGTTTGTGTCCTTATTGAAGGAATTTTGTGACTAGATGACTACATGGTGAGTGTGATCGGATAGTTAGATGTATTCGGGTTGTTTGATTGTGACCAAAATGAATTGGCAGGAGATGTGGCAAGAATCATTGAGTAATTGACTTAGTCTTAAGTTAGAATATGGCCTCGAGCTGTGAGTGTAGTGAAGGACCTTCCATGTTGTTTAGATGTGGAGTGAAGCGAATCCTTCTGTTGTGTTCTGAGTTCCTGTGATGTCTTTTGAGCTGACCAATGCCCCAACATCGTCTATGTATTTGATTGCCGATGTATTCAGCCGTGTTATAACTCCTTTGTTATTGTATTTATTGATGGCATCTTGTCGTACTCTCGTAGCCAGGGATAGCATACTCGGCATTTGATGATGATATTACAAGGATGTAGGGAGGAGAAGCTTTGTGCGAAATTCTCCAAGTGTGAATTTTTGGCTCAGTTCAGTAGCATTCTTGGGACACGTGGTGTCTAGTGAAGGTATATATGTGGTCAGAGGAGTGTGAGTAGAGCTTCCAAAAGCCCAAGAATTCCTTGACCA
Source organism: Nicotiana undulata (assembly GCA_005239495.1). Classification (NCBI taxonomy): domain Eukaryota; kingdom Viridiplantae; phylum Streptophyta; class Magnoliopsida; order Solanales; family Solanaceae; genus Nicotiana; species Nicotiana undulata. Next base: position 32,820 of record ML254239.1, on the reverse strand, counting down.
CAACTCAAGTATTAATATTGCCATCAGCTTCAGGTTCTTATACCGCTTAATGGGATGTCTCGAGGGCAGGCAGTGGTTGTGTTCTAATGTAGGAAGGTATAGTGATTGCGTGATAGCTATGATTTTTGGAAGTGTATAGGGAGATATCATTTTGAGGTTAAGCATGCAGGGGTATTTTCTGCGGGTTGTCCTAAGGTGTGTGACCCTTATGTTTATCTGTAGTAAGTTCTCTCTATCAGTAAATGATGTATGTTGTAATTTGAGTTTAGATCGCTCGTGGGAGTTCGCATGACCATTACAATGATGGATGGGAGATTTTCATTTGATTTGAGTGTTAGATGGTTTGGGTCATATAAGCTTATGGAGGATTTAGTTGAACCTCACCACAGTATGGTGGCAGTGATAATGTGTGGGAATCGTGAGTTATTGTTTGTCTTGATCTTTGGCTTTGAGCCAAGTGGGGGAGTCCGCTAATGATAAGTTGATTACACGATTATGTGTTGTATTGGTTTCGGTTCGAGGTATGTTGGTGAATCAGTTATGACCTACAGAGGTGGAGTATGGGAATGACTCGAGTGATCGAAATTTCTTCGATACAAGTTGTAATGTACTTTACGGATAGTGGAATTCATTGAATGATGGATTTGTACTGGTAAGTGTAGAGTGTGCAATGTATGAGTATGCTTGTTGCTTCAAGGGTGTGAATTACTTTCCTAGTATGTGGATTGCAAGTGGGGTCAGGTCGTTCTGTTTACTTGGTTAGTGTAATTGAAATTGCGTAGAGTAAATGACGTTCGAGAATGGTTCAGACGGATTCAAGGTAATATGTAGCGATCGAGGATCTTCAAGATGTGAGAAGGGCTAGAACTGATATTTACGGGGAAGGTGTCAAGGCTTGTGGTGTATTTGCATTATCATGGATTCTATTCATCAGTATCAGGAAAGTAAAAGCAATGACTTTAAATTCGCATGAAGTCTATTCAGGGTAAGTATTTTTGATGTGGTTCTTTGGGGGTGTTTCAGAGAGTATTCAGCGGCTTATGAGCCTTAGACGGTATATTTTTTTATGCTCGGGTATCGTGCGATGAGACGGGATTGAGAATTGCAGTATTATGGCAAGAAGAAGTATCAATTCGAAGGTAAGTCAGAAGGAACTTGGATAAATAGGACAACTTGGTAGTACGTCGGATCGGCATGATAAGAGGTATGGTTAGTTCTTTGGGTATTTATAAGGTAATGAGTTGTTACAGGTGTTTCTTAGCAATTCTCTTGGAATTTGGTGGCATGCGTAGCTTGGTTGAGTTGGAAGGATTCAGTCTTAGCGGTTTGGTGTTGTACAAATGTGATTCGGGAGTTCTTGATGGTTTCTACCACGGTTAGAGATGTATATTTCTACTAGCGTGAGGGCCATGTGATGTATAGTGATTTTGCTTCTAGATGGGATCAAATGGAAAGTTCTTGGCTAGTTGGGTACGTAGTTGTTTGTGGCTAGGAAGGGAGCATGAAGTTCTCATATTTATCATAGGATTGCATGGCGTATGCGGTATTTTGTGTATAGTGGAGAGTGGCATATGTGAGGTCACGGTTCAATTCTGGAAGGAAGGTCAGAACTGGCAGTTTCAGATGATTAGGTAAAGGATATGGGTGGCTGGATGAGAGTATACATTCATTAAGGACAATGTGTTTAAGGCAATGTGTTTGAATAAGGGTGCTTCATTGGTGTTACGACGCTCTCTTATTGGATCGACTGCTGATATTCAAGGTTTCTTGGTGACACAGAGGAATTATGGGGGTATCCCTCGTGAAATGATAAAGTATTAGGGGCGTGTTATATATTTGAGTGGTGGAATTAAGATCAGATATGGTAATTGGTGCGCCTCATGGATTTTGAGACCGGGAGTTTTCATGAACAAATTATTTTTGTAGTTGTGAACTACGAGGATGCGAGAAAAGACAATCAGGTGTTAGTATATGTCATGATTAAGTCATTATGAACGTTCTGAGAGTTATCTACATGTTGTGGGTGACCAGAGTTGATTTAGAATATAATTATTGGTAGGCAAGTATGGGTGTGTGTTCTACACTGAGTCGGAATTATTGACCCCAAATTGCTATTGTTGAGGGATGTACTATTTGATTGTCACTGAGCTTATTCGTGTTTTGGAGTGGTCTATGAGTTACCTTTCGGTGTTTCGAGGAGTTGTGATCGTTGGTTATATATGTGCATAGGGCGTAGTTCTATGGGGGCTTTATAGCGATATTTGAGTAAGGTAAGTAATTGGGTGTTGTAGGATTGAGATGTGTTGGTTATGTTCTTTCTGGTTCGGGTGGAATGGTATCGTTCGATTTCCCCGTGGTTATGGCAATGCACTTTGAGTAATTGATGTCGAATTTCGCATGGTTATTGATTTTGAGCAAGGTGGCTTGGAGTATGTCATGTGGTCCATCGGTTGGATGGGATCACGCTTTGCAACTCAATTAGGTAGAGGTATGATCCTTGGTGTTGAATTTGTGTGATATGGTTTCACGATGTGTATCAGGCTTTTAGCATGATGTGGTAATGGCAGGATAGTCCTCTCGTGTGAGTCTTCTCTATTTTATGAATTGAGCTCTTGGGATGTTGTTATTGAGTGCACGAGTTGCACAAGTTATGGCTTTGGATTGTATTGATGCTGATCGGATGAATGGTTGCTGGTTTCTACGTGTTTCTTTCATCATCGACACCATATGAAGGTGTTTAAGCGAGGTTTTGTTTGATAAGAGGTTATTTACCGGTATTGGGTTGTATGAGCAGCGATTGGGATTAGGAGTCATCGCTATGAGTGTTGAGTCATGCGGTATATTATGTGATTTTATATTGTGTTGCGGATATGGCTTGATACAACGTGTTCAGACTATTTCAGCTTATAGTCGTGGAAATTTGATCTTGTGAATGGACTCAGAAGTGGAAATTTAGTTCTAAGGTTTATGGGTCAGGATCGGACTTCAAAATTTCAAATGTGTTGTGCTATTAGACCTATATGGGGTAAGCTGACGTGGAATCACCTCCGAATATGTGCATGGTAGGTTACCCAGCAATTTTGGTGGTGTGTGGAACAACTCTAGAAATGTTCGAGGACGAACGTATGTTTAATTGGGTAGAATGTAACGACCCGACCGGTCGTTCCGTAGAAATTTCATTATTATTCTTGTTTTTGCCTTGTCATGGGTTGGTTATACTGTTAATGATGTGTTAGAGTCGGTTGGCTCGGAATCGGAATGGTTGTAGTGAGAATTGAGACACTTAGTCTCTAAAAATAACTTTATAGTTGGAAAAGTCAACTGAGAGTTGACTTATTGGTAGACGACCTCAGAATGCGGATTTTATGGTACGGATAGCTTCGTTAGGTGATTTGGGACTTAGGAGTGTGTTCGGAATATTTTTGTGATGTCCGGTGTAGAATTAGGCTTGAATTGGCGAAAGTTAGTTTTTGGCGATTTCCGGTCGGCAGTGGGAAATAGGCTATAGGGGTCGGAAATGGAATTCCGGAAGTTGGAACAGGTTCGTAATGTCATTTTGGATATGTGTGCAAAATTTTAGGTCAATCAGATGTGTTTTGGATAGTTTCGGCATCATTGGTGGATTTTAGAAATTTTAAAGTTCTTAGGCTTGAATTCGTGTGATTTGGGTGTTTTGATGTTGTTTTTGGTGTTTCGAAGGCTCGACTAAGTTTGAATGATGTTATGGGATATGTTGGTGTGTTTGGTTGGGGGTCCCGGGGGGCTCGGGATAGTTTTGAGTGGTTAACGGGGAGTTTGGAGTGTTGTTGATGTTGCTGAAGTTGCTGGTGCTGGTGTAACCGCACCTGCGGATGTTTGATCGCAGGTGCGGCTCACAGAAGCGGACAGGGTCTCCGCAGGTGCAGATTTTGGTCGGCTCAGTAGAGGGTCGCACATGCGGATAGGGGACCGCACCTGCGACTTCGCAGGTGCGGGTTTAGGCCGTTTAATGAAAAGTCGCAGGTGCGGTGGATTTGACCGCAGGTGCGATCCGCATGTGCGAAGTTTAGGCCGCAGGTGCGAAAAGCCTGGGTAGAAAAGTATAAAAAAAGGAGACTTCGCGATTTTAAACCCTTTTTCCACCATTGTTGTGCGGGTTCCGAGGTTGTTGAGGGGTTTTGAAGAGGGAAACGTTTGTGCATCATTGAGGTAAGCTTTTTTGGACTCATTAACTCGATTATAGGTGATTAAAGACCTTATTATCAGTGTTTAATTTGTGAAAATCAGTAGAAAAAGGGTGAAGTTAGGGCTTGAGATTATGAGACCTTTAGGGGATGATTTGAGGGGTCAAACGAACTCCAATTTTAGAGTTCTTTATATGTACGGACTCGTGACATGATGAAGAACATTTTGGTATAAAGTTTGTAGAGTTTCGAGATGCGGGCCCGGGGGTCGGGTTTTGTGCTAAAATTGATATTTTTCAATTGAAATTCATTCCCTTAGCATAATTTGATGAGAAAAATCTGATCTTTATAGATTTGGAGCACTCAAAAGTTGATTCGAGAGGCAAGCGGGTTGCAGAGTAGCTTTTCGGGCTAGTTTGATGTAAGTAATGTCCTTAAATCCTGTCCTGAGGGTATGAAACCCCAGACTTTACATCCTTTCACGGATTTGGAGTGACGCACACACTGGATGACGAGTGTGGGGCGTGCACGAATTGGAAATATTGAAAAAATGTACCTTTTTAGGCAACTATTGAGTTGCGAAACTGCTTTTAAAGCTTATGCTTAATAGAATTGATATATTTTTTATATACTTGGGTTGTAAGCCATGTTTGGGGCCTAGTGCCGATCTGTTTAACCCCTTGGGGGTTGTTTTACATGTTTTTCTCACTTTGAAACTATGATTTTACACTCAGTCTTTTCTATGAAATTATTGACACTCATATTTGATGATATTACTATTTCTTGAAATGAAATACTATTTTGGGTCGAGAACCCCGATTTTATTCATGGACCGAGTGGCATGCTGAGAGTGTCTGACTGAGTGTGGCCGAGGGCCGATGTTGTGAGGATGTTATGATATGAGAGAGGCCGAGTGCCTGAGAGTTATTTTTGCCATGATGTGGCTTGTTTATAGCGCTTGAGCTGTAGGAGCCCCTCTGGAGTCTGTACACACCCCCAGTGAGCGCAGGTACCTACTGAGTGCGAGTCCGGAGTGATGAGTGAGCGGGAGGCATGAGTGAAAGTGAGGTTGCCCGCCGGGCTGATACTGAGTGATGGTGAGGTGCTGAGGGAAATTGTTACGAGTGATGATTATGGCCCGAGAGGTAGTTTTATGATGATATTTTACTGAGTTTTTGACTCTTATACACTTCATTTTTCAAACTGATATTATTGAGAAATATTGGAAAGATATACTTGTTTCAAAGTATTTTATGGAAAATGGTTTTCGAAGTTATGTGTTTGATGTATACTTTATGGAGACTTGATGTTTTATTGTTTTTGTGGATTTGTGTATCTATGATGTGTGATTCTTATTCTCATACTATGATTTATTTTTATTACTACTGAGTTGGCGTACTCCTCATTATTCCCTGCACCTCTGTGTGCAGATCCAGGTACTGGTTCGGAGTAGTAGCCATCCGAGTTTCATTCGTTGTCATCAGCTTTTGGGATTTCGAGGTAGTTGTCTAGCGTCCGCAGCTTCTCAATTTCCCTTCCTTATTTAGTATTAGTATTTTATTCCTAGACTTTGTCTATGACATTAGCAGAGTTAGTTTATTTCTTGGATGCTCGTGATCGGTTGACTCCAGTCTTGGGGGATTAGTTTAGACGGTTGAATTATATTATTGATGCTTAAAGACTTAAAGAAATTATTATATACTTTGTTTGATGATTATTATTGATTTTCGAAATATTATAATAGAACGAATGTGTAGTTATATGATGGTTGTCTAACCTAGTTCCATGATAGGCGTCATCACGACCTGTTAAGATTCGGGGTCGTGACAACACCACAACGATATTGATAATAATGATATGGTGGAATAAGGGAGGATTATGATATTGATAAATGGTGATATGGTGGGATCGAGTTGCACGCCGCAACATATATTATTATTGTGTGGGATCGGGTCGCACGCCGCAACAGATATTGTTATTATTTTGTGGGATTGAGTTGCACGTCGCAACAAGTGTATATGTTGTAATTGTTGTGATATTAAGGTTATTCCCGGTTGTGATTCTTATGGTACATTTTATGTTAAGACGATTATTGTTGTTTCTTAAATCATTTCATGTATTTTGATCGTATTTTGTTAACCGTCAGTATTCCAATAATGGAAAGATATTGACTTCTTATGTGAGTCATGCATTCTACGTGATTTGTTGTGTTGCTTCAACATGCTAATTTGTGCCTCCGTTATTTCTTGATACATTGATTGTCATGGTGAATTTATGTGCATGGGATCATTATCTTACATCTGATTGATTTGTTGATAATTTAGCGGTTTTAAATGAAAGAATTTTTAAGGTGTTTTTACTTGTGTGTCTTTTAAAAATAAAACTTGTATCTCATTCGGCGCTTTACTAATTTACATGGTTATCACATTTTTACATTAATTGGGTTCTCAAATTCTACTCATCACCTTATTGTTGGGTAATTTACTCAAAAATTGTTATCACGTTTTATTTTAACAAATTCTATATTTAACTCGTTAAATTCTAACTGATCTTTTACTTTGTTTATATGCAATATTTTTACTTTGTCTCATTTATTTCTACACTAAGTTCATCTGCTTATCTATTTGCACAACCTCTCATTTATTTTACTTTATTTAGATCTTTAAATAATTTAATATTTTATTTGACGCGTTACTCTATTCACGTTTGAAATTTGTGTTTTATTGTGTTTAAATTTTTCCCTCGATCATCTTTAATTGATATTTGATACGGGTGCGATGTACATGGTAGCACGTGAATTTTTGTCGTGCGAAAATGATTTGGAATATGTGGGCACGAGGTGTCATACATGTATGATTTGGAAGTTGTGACTTATGATTTGAGATTATGCTGAGTGGTACATCGGGTAATTCTTGTTGTAATCCGTGCATTAGGTACGATTTCACTGATTGAGTTGTCATCGGTTCTGCTCACTTGAATTCATTCATATTTCTTCAGCATTCTAACTATGTGGTAGCTTTATTACCTGGTTGTTTCTTGTTTCCATTCGTGCTTCCATTATTTTCACTGTTGATTTGTCACGCCCCGAACCTGGGCCTGGACGTAACACGACACTCGGTGCCTGACTTCATATGATCGAGCGAGCCAACTGGCTGACTGAATCAACATGTGATATCATAACATACTGAATGCAGAAGAAAAACTAACACATGTTGATATACTGAAAGTCTAAATGATATAAATCAAAGTGCAGAAATACTAATACAATTTTGAAACATATTTGTAGCCAAAATGGCTTAATATAAAAAGCATGTGACTCTGTCTAGTTGTTACTCTAGTCTATAAAGCCTTTAATGAAGTACTGAAAAACATTGACTGTCTAAAAATACTGAAGACTATAAGGTAATGATAGTTCCCTGAACGAACTGGGGATCACCAAATAGCTGGTACGAGAATCCTAGCGCTCGAAATCGCCAACCTGTAAATCATTACCAGCATCGTGAGATGCAGGCCCCGGGAAAAAGGCCCGCAAGTACATTTGAATTGCACTGGTATGTAAAGCCACTGAAAGAAAGAATTATAAATGCTGAAATGATAACTGATAAATGAAATGATAACTAATAACTGATAACTGAACTGACAGCTAATAACTGAACCGATAGCTCATGACTGAACTGATAGCTCATGACTGAACTGATAACTGATAACAGAACTGATAACTGATAAATGAAATGATAACTAATAACTGATAATTGAACTGGCAGTTGATAACTGAACTGATAGCTGATGACTGAACTGATAACTGATAACTGATAAATGAAATGATAACTAATAACTGATAACTGACTGACATCTGATAACTGATAAATGAACTGAACAAAGGAAGTAAGGATATGAATACTCCCTCTTCTGAATGATGAACAACCTGTTTATCAGAATAAGCTACGGCCTCAGGTCCAAGTATGCATAAATCATATAAACTACAGCCTCATGCCCAAGTATGCATAAAGCATATAAACTATGGCCGTAGGCCCAAATACAAGTGTTCAACATTCAGGAACTGAGAATCATACTGAAATACATGATACTGAAATACAAGATGCTGAAATACTGAACCATACTGAGTTACATGATACTTGAATACTGAATAGAGCTAGAATGAGACATGTATTCATGAACTAATTATGAAAATTGAAACTTCAACTGTTTATGGCATGTTGAGTAAGCTATACTGAGACTCGGGGACATCAAACCCAAGTCTATATTGAATACGAACTGAGCTCACAACATTCAGAATGAAAGTCATGAACGAGTTATGAAGCTAGAGAATAGAAGTTCTACAACTATTCAAGGAACTAGGCTAAACTATGTTTCTGAGGCAATTGGTAACGTGGTAAAAGAAACGTATTCTAGGGAGAAACAATAACATTTCCAAACATAGAGAGTTAGCCTTACATACCTTAACTTCCTGCTCTTGAGCGTAATATAATATTTTCCAACCCTTTCAACTTTAATCTATATCAATGCAAGTCAAAGGGATTCCATATTAGTAACAATAGCCATGTTTTGGTCACTTTGGCATTTTATCAAACACTTGGTGAGAATAAAGCTTCATAGCCCTTATTAATGTTGTTTCTATACCCAATAACCCATTTTTTTGCTCCTAGATAAATTCTAGAGTCTCAAATAGTTATAATCTACATTACTCTTTATCACCCATAAGGTAAACAACACCCTTAACCAATAATCATTAATCAATAACCCAAACCTATAGTCGTTCATGCTTTTCTATCAAATCCATCAATTCGTATCTCATGAACTAGAGTCTATAATCATTAATCCAATGCTAGAATCAATTAGAGGGTGAAGACATTGCCTTTTTGAAGTTCAATCCCCTTGAATTCGAGTTCTAGGGTTCCTTCCCTCAACAATGATGTCCAAATTGAATATCTAATGATATGGAGGATTTACCCATGTTAATAAGATGTTGGGGAATTGAAATAAACTTAGAAGCACCATTCGAACTTACCTTGGATGGTGGAGGGACCTTTAAGGAGTTAGGTTTTTGAGAGCTTTCCTTTCTAGAGAAAGTTTTTATATTTTGGGGGTGTGGGGGACGAAGTAGAGCTTTAAAATAACCCCCACTATCGCCCCCGCGCACCTAGAGGCCCCAACCGTGCTAAATGGACAGAACGAAACCCCATTAGTGCGGTCGCGCTATTGGGCGCGCATATTGTGTAGTGTTTTGTAAAATGAGCATAAGCTTTTGCACAGATATCCTTTCGGGCTCCATAATATATCGCTGGAAAGATATTTCAAAGGCATACAACGTTCATGTTTTTGTTTTTCTAAGATTACTTACACATTTGCACTAAACACTTTTGGAAGACGGATATTCTGCAAACTTAGTCGATTTTGTCGAATCTTATACACCTCACTTTCCATCTTGATTTTGAAACAACTATTTTCACCCATAATCATCCCGATAGGACTTCATATGTTCAAAATATAACCTTACTAATCCTTTAACTCATTCATACCTAAGCCGAATATACGGGGTGTTACATGATTCTAAATTTGTGATCCTTCTACTATTGGTCTTATATTGACGTTCTTTCCATTGTTAGATTTATGTTATATACTGCACAGTTTTACATGTCTAGTAGGTGTCTTTACCTAGCCTCATCCTACTCTACCGAGGTTAGGCTTGATACTTACTAGGTACCGTTATGGTGTACTCATGCTACGCTTCTGCACGTTTTTTGTGCAGATCCAGGTACCTCTTATCGAGTTGGTTTTGAGATTTATGTCTGCGCGGCTGGAGACTTCAAGGTATACCTGCTCGACGTTCGCAGGACCCTAAGTCACCTTCTGTTGTATTTTATTTCCACTGTCTACTATTATTTTGGGACAATGATGTACTTGTTATTTCTAGTACTCTTAGAAAAGCTTATGACTTGTACTACAGGTTTTAGGGTTATGTAACTAATGTTGGTTCAACTATGTTGTTACACATATTATTTAATGTATTGCAGTTAAGTTAGTTAAATTCCATTAATAATTAGCGTGTTAGGCTTACCTAGTCTAAATACTAGGTGCCATCATGACATCCTAAGGTAAAAAATTGGGGTCGTGACACACGTTTATCGAAACTGCTCCAATGAAAGGTTAAGTTCGATCAAGCTCGAACAACACCTATCGGCCCTCGGTCACAATTTAATGAAAGGTTAAGTTCTACCAAGCTCGAACAACACCTATCGGCCCTTGGCCACAATTTAATAAAAGGTAAAGTTCGACCACGCTCGAACAACAACTATCGGCCCTCAACCACAACCTAACTTAAAGGCATGTTCGACCAGCTCGAACAACACCTATCGGCCCCTAGCCACAACCTAACTTAAAGGTACGTTCGACCAGCTCGAACAACAGCTATCAACCCTTGGCCCCGACTTAACCCAAGGGTACGTTCGACCAGCTCGAATAACACCTATCGGCCCCTAGCCTCGACCTAGCTTAAAAGTATGTTCGATCAGATCGAAGAGCACCTATAAACCCATGGCCACATTCCAACTAAGATACATACTCGATTCGCTAAAACTAGGGTCGATACGGCCCAAGACTATTCAACACAAAAATGACGTCCACTTAGAAGGTAACAACAAAAGGAATAAAGAAGCAAAACGTGCAAGTACATAAGTAAAACATACAAGTACAAAAACAAATCATAGAAATAAGAAAGATGCGTAAAAGTCAACTTTGATATATTTAGATAAAGAGTTATTTTTTACAAGGGTGCTCAAAGCCGCCAACAAAAATATACAAGATAAAAACAAAACTAGTTGTCATCACCACCCCGACCTCTGACGTCCTCTCTATCCTCACCTTGATCGTAAACGGAGTCATACCAAGTATTATTCAAAAGATGGTCTACACCCTCTTTTTCGTCCTCCTCACTGAACTGAGGCATGGCAGGATCGTAGTCACAAGCAAGCTTTAACTCGAGCATCCTCGAGGGTCGCCTCAGAAATAGAACCCGCCTTATTCAAATCGCGGATCACGTCCAGTCGGGCCTCAACGTGGATTCATTCCTCGTACATCTCTCGAGGGATGCTAGGATACTCATAAGTAGTAGACGCAGATGGCCGTGTAAATAGTTGGGCCTTCTCAGCCTCAAGAGCGACAACTTGATCATGCAGCTCAGAGTTCTTATTATCTAGCTCTCCAATCCGCTCCTCCAGTACAACTTCCTTAGCCTCTGCAGCCGACTGGATATTATCGTGCTCTGAATTGAGAGCTCTGTTTGCCAACTCGAGGATGTCCACCTTCCTCTGAGCATCCAATCGATAGGACTCTGCATGCTCAAGCTCCTCTTGTTTCTCCTTTTGGAATCTGCACTCGTCCAACTGACTTTGCAATTGGACCACCTAATTCTGAGGTCACTGCGCTGGGCTTCCACGCCCTTGCTTGTCTCAAGCTACTCCACTTTTCTCTTCAACGCCCCCTCGAGGACGTTGAACCTCTCGAAGGCTTTCATCAAATCCCCATCCTTCTTTTTAAGCTCCTCCCTCACGGCAAACACATCACCTTCCTCACAGAGCCGCTTCCGAGTATCCCAGTACTTATCATGGAACTCCCGGTACATTCCCTTCAAATTCTAATAAATATATTTTCCTTTCTTCTCCCTCTGCACACTCTAGATCTCCAGTATAACCGTCTACACGAAAAATGGAGAAGCAAGAGTTAGGGACTACAAACAAAATATGGCAAAAGGAAAAGAACGAGGAATGAAAACACTTACCCTAAGTGCGAGGCCGGCGATGCTATTCTACATGGTGCTGTCAGTCAGAGTCTTCAGAGTCACACGCTCAGCTTCGGAGTAGAGAGGACCGAGAGAGTTGACCATATCCTCGGTTTTTTTTGCAGATCACGATCCTTACGGACCGTTATAGTCTTTGAACATCCCTCCATCTTTATCTCTATTTGGGTGGTCCCTTCATCAATCATCGTCAGGTTGTTGGGGTACATATAAGAACCGGACTCATCACTCTCGTCGGCGATACCTTTGCCTATGTCCCCATCGGCAGGGGAAGAACCCCTACCGGCATGGAAGAAGAAGCCTCCTCCTACTCCGTCAGCGCAGAGTCATCACCAGTTGCCCCCTCCGCGACTTGATAAGTAGGGATTTTGACCTCATATTTGCTCTTTTTTACTTGTGTTTTAAGTCAAAAATGCTTAAAGGTATTACCGAAAACTAATGAAAAGTGCTTGCTTACAGGAATGTTGCAATATGGGCCAAAGGAATCAAAATCAACTCATAAAGGAGTCAAAAGTTGAACAAGAACCAAAATAGGGAAAAGAGACCAACTGTGTGGACCGCATGCTTTTGTATGCGGCCACCAAAGAAGGTTCATAGACTTGGAGTTTTGTAAATCAAGAAGTGCGGGCCGCACAAATATTGTGTGTCCGTAAAAGTCATTGTGTGGCCGCATTCAATATTATGTGGTCCGCAATAAATGAGATTCAAAGAGTTGGCATTTTGGCAACATAAAGGAGTGTGGACCGCACAAAAATTGTGCGGCCGCACAATGTCAAGTGCGGTCGCACACACAATTGTGCGGTCAGCAGGAATGAAGATTCAAAGAGTTGGTTCAAGTCCAAAGTCAAGGAAGTGTGGACTGCATCATTTTTATGTGGCCGCATAATCAAAAGCGTGGCCGCACTCAGAATTGTGCGGTCCGAAAAAGTCCAGCAAAAGGCAGAACTCAAAGTTGAAAAATGTCGACCGCACCACAATTATGAGGCCGCAGAGGCAAGTGTGCGGCCACACAACCTCCGTAGGGGTGTTTTTGTCAGATATTTTTAGCTTAGCATAAATAGAACTTTTTGTCATTTTTAGGTTAAGTTATGTTTTAGAGGAGCACCTGTGTTGTATTTCTTTACTGCTTTTGGCAACTTTGTACTAGATTTGTCTTTAAACGCTAAATTTTCATCCCATAATCTAATATTATGGATTCTATCTTCAATCCTTCTTTAATTTCTTCAATTTCCATGAGTAGCTAAACCCATAGCTAGAGTTATGACCAAACCCGAGAGTGGGTATTTAATGGGTGTTTGACCTAGGGCTTATTTGTGATTGAGTTAGTGATATTTAGCCTAGTTCTTGCTGGAACTTAAGAATTTAATGGTTGCAAACATTGATTCATGCCTAAATGACTTTGTCTCTACTTGAGAAAGAGGGACTAAGTCTAGGAAAACTTGGCTAACAAGGAATTAGGGTGAACTCAAGAAATTGATAGCCCCAATTAAAGGGTTAAACCTAGAGATAGTAATACCCGAATTGAGCTAATATCACTTATTTTTTGTAAATACCCATTTGGTCTTGAAAAGGCCAAATTGGGCAAAATCACTCAAACTACCGAGAGGTATAAAGTGAGTACCCAGATATGATAGCTATATTACAACCCAACTAATCAAGATTTCCCTAGAATTTATAACCCGTTAGATAAACACCTAGGTAGAAGTCATGACCCTAGTCCTTTTAAACATTTGAAAACCCCAAAACCAAAAATATTGCCCTTAGTTTTATTAATCGCAATCAATAGATTAAAATAGAAGTAGAATATCAACCAATTTGTGGAAGTGAAATTAGAGCCAAAACTTGTAACTCTCTTATATATAAACCTAATTCCACTTGTTAACTCTATGTGGATACGATCCCGACCTTAGTTGGGTATTATTATTGCAGCGACCGCCTCGCTACTTAATAGTAATGTAGATTTGGCCGCGATCACGACTCCCTCCTCCTCGGGGTGCAAAGCCAAGCACGCATCAACAACTTCCGCCCGAGGGGCCTTAGAAGTAGCCACAACATTATCCCGAGTGTCTATCGTCTCCGTTTCATGTATAAGAAGTTTTCCCTTTGACAAGTCGACAACCAAATGAGCTCGTCCTCCTACGTCCACGTCCTTCCTCTTGTGAGGTCTTAGATCCGTTTCACAAGGAGGAACCTCCTCATCTTCATCAACAAGGGAAAACAATGAAGGGCAGGAGCAATGGCTAGAAGGGGGGGGGGGGGGGGGGGGGGGGGGGGGCGGAAGCAGAAGGTGTGGCAACTCTCATCCTCCTAAATAAGGGCGCATGTGCCCTGGTCCATTTACTGGCCCCATTATAGAACCTGGAGAGATACAAATAGAAAAAGAGAGGTACAAACCACAAACGCACACCAACGAGAGTACAACATCGACTAGAAGGGTAAGATTACCTAACGAGAGGAGGACCGGTTTGAACTTATGAAAGAAGTTCGACCAACCACGGATCCCCACGGTACAGGGGAGGATCTGCCTAATCTAGTCGACGAGATGTGCCACCAACTAAAGAGTCCGGTTAGTGTCTGCAGGAAAAAAAGAGTCACTCGACCATCCTAAAACAAAGAAGACAGTTAAAGAAGGAAAAAACAATGATACAAGAACTTACGCGTGTGTTTCCAGGCCTCAAGGAAGCTAGTACCATCAGACACCATGGCCTCGGTCTTGACAAAGAAGTAGTCAAGCCAGAACTATCGACTACCCGTATCATCCATCTTCACCACCAGGCATTTGCCTCCGTGGTGCCGAATATTTAGCATCGTTCCTCTATAGAAATGGGGTGTGAAGATATGCACCAAGTGACGTACTGTGATCTCGACCCCGACTAGTTTTGCGAACTTCGATAGCATCTTGATCACTTTGAAAACGTAAGGAGCAAGCTGCGCTGGGCACACATTTAGTGACGACAAAATTCATCCACCAACAGAGGAAAGGGGAACGTATACCCAACGGTGAACGGATAGGCATAGAGGGCACAATACCCAGGACGGTGGACCTGTACCTCATCATTACCTGCGGGAACTAACTCCAGGTGGTATGGGAGGCCAAATTTGTTCTTAAGCTCTGTTAAGCGCCTTGCCGTCATCGTGGAGTGGAATTTTTCAATCATCACTTCCGGTGGCTTGTGGAAACCGGGTTTAGCATCGGGGTATCGAGGCATGATCTCCTCCGCAGAAGGGAGAGCCTCATCCTCAACAACGACAACAATATTTTCCCTCGGAACGTGAAATATTACTGCCAAAGGGAGAGAATAATCCTCCACACTTGCATCAGATGGAAAGTTCGACATGGTAATGGAAGCAAAAAAGAATACTAAGAAGAAAAATGAAAATACGGTGATGTGTAAGGAGAAGCAGGGGAGGGAAATCCAAAGGAGAAGTTTAGAATGTGAATTTTGGAGAACGTAAAGTTCAAATTCTGGTAAGGCCATCCCTATTTATACAGATGAAGGCACGAGACTTGAAATGTCTCATCATGATTGATACAGGAATAAAAAAGACATAACCAATCAAAAGGCGCGCGAAAATTGATGTGACACTTTAGGAACAGCCGTCATCATGACGCATGACGTCATGATGTCATTTCTTTTCGTGGACCAGACGATTCCAGCAAATCACCCAG
Organism: Nicotiana undulata; assembly: GCA_005239495.1. Classification (NCBI taxonomy): domain Eukaryota; kingdom Viridiplantae; phylum Streptophyta; class Magnoliopsida; order Solanales; family Solanaceae; genus Nicotiana; species Nicotiana undulata. Next base: position 17,171 of record ML254239.1, on the reverse strand, counting down.
AAAAAATTAGGAGTTCGAAATACGCGACCCACGAAGAGCCATGTCGCTTGGTTGTTACAGTGACCACGACCACTGTTATCCGCTCATTGAACTCGCTCAGGAAGACGACCTCAACAAGCGGAAGGACTAATTGTATGACTAAAAATTGTTATAATTATATGCGAGCCCAGTCAATATAAAAAAAAGTCGCCCAAGGCAGCCGCGTGTCGCCAATTTGATTTCAACAAAGGACGAAGACGAAGTCAAGGACTAAAGCGACGTCGAGGTTGAGGTCGGGGACGAGCATTCCTTTAAACAAAGTAGTAAGATTAGTTTTAGGAATAAGGCTTTAAAGAGGATATTCTAGACCTAGACACTGATTTAGCTATAAGGCCCATGTGCCCTTATAAATAGAGAGTGTAGCTATAAAGGGAGATTTGGACACTAATTGTAAAAAATAACTCTTTGACATTCTCTGAAAATTCTTGCTTTATATACATAGAAAATATATCTTTTCCTCATATTTGGTTTTAGCTTTTCTCCCACGATTCAAGGAGAATCCGAATATTCAAAGGTTCATCAATCATTTACATTGTCAAGGGGAATATCACCAAATTTCAACACTTTTCGGTTAACTCACGCGCATTTATTTACATAAATGCCATTACATTTCATTTATTACTATTTAATGCCATATTCTTTGTTCTCGGGCCATTAAATATCGTCATTGTCACACATTTATTGCTATTTGAACCGAACTTGTGACATTTTGCTACCAAATCAGTTGAACAGTCTTTTGGATATTAATATTAGCTAGAATTAACTCTATTTTATTAGAAAATCTAATTGTTTAAACCTATATTTAAAATTTGGGTCAAACACCAATTACACATGGCTTTTTAAACACCAATTACACATGGCTTTTTAAACAAATCCTATATAATTCTTACCGTCTTAATTTCGTTGTTTAAGCATGCATGTCTAAATCCAATAATTATTTGCACTTTTCTAATTACAGCAAGGGACGGAAAGGGTGAAAGGGGAAATGGATACTATACTAGTGATGACTAGGTTGAGGTTTGAACTCGCTCTGCATCCCACCAAAACTCATAATCCGGTGATATTAATACGAGTTTTTCATACAAATATACAATTCCTTCTCCAACTTGCCTGATCCTCTAGTGGAATAGAAACTTTTTTTCCCTTTATAAACTACACTTGTCACTTTGACTCTGCATTACTTTTTTCTTGTCTAACGGATATTAATTTTAAAAATTTAGCGAACATTCTATTGAATTAGTAAGTATTACTACAATAAAAGTTTCGTGAAAAGAATAAATCGTACACAACAGACCCCAGCGTTCTTTGTACACCGAAAGGTTATTTCAGTAACTTGCTCTTTCTCTTCAGTCTTCCTTTATACAAGAGCTGGAAATATCCCAAAATTTTCTACTTACTCTTTTTCCCCGCCATTTGAATTTATCCCATTAGGGCTTCGTTTTCCTCTCAATTTGAAAAACTTCTTCTGCAAGATTCAGATTCACACTCTCAAATCCAAATTTTGATGTCTATTAACAGTTTAGCACAGTGTTAAAGAAGCCTGTTTTTTTGCGTGAGCTCCGTTAATGGCGAATTTTGCTACTGGCAGTGGTGTACCTCAAGGCATAAGCTTATCGAATACGGTGCACTCCGAAACTGCGCCGTCGTTGCCGTTACCGTCGCTTCCGGTGTTCTGCGGTGCACTCGATCAGGACCTTCGGTTGTTCGACGAAAGCGAATCGAGATCGTTGAATCGGAGTGACGTAATCAGTCACGCTGGCAAAATTGCTGATCTGCTTCACAATACAGACGTTTCTTACTTGTAAGTATTTGCATTAATTTTTGGCATTTTAGTGAAATTTGTTCATTTTTTTTGGTTTGAGAAATTTATTATTTTTTGGCGAATTTTACTCATTTGTAGCTCGAGATTTTGGTCCTTTCTTTTCCTGGTTTGAGGAATTGCTTATTTTTAGGCTTTGCAACATTGACCTGGTAGTATTATACGTAGAAGTGTCGCCTTTTACTCATTTTAGCTCAAATTTGTTCATTTTTTTTGGTTAAAGAAACTTATTAGTTTTAGGCTTTGCAACATTGACTTGGTAGAACTACACACTCGAAGTGTTGGAGGCCACAAATATATATTAGTATGTATTTCTTTTGGCATAAATTTTACTCATTTTAGCTCGAGATTTCATTTTTTTTCTATTTTGAGAAATTGCTTATTTTTAGGCGTTGCAACATTGACTTGGTAGAGTGACACGTTAGAAATGTGGCATATATCTTAGTTGTTATTTGCACAAGTAGGCCACTTAGGTAATTCCAGGTAGAATTACACGCTAGGAGTGTAATAAGACCACATATATATCTTAGTTGTGAATTCTTTTGGCACAAATTGTACTCATTTTATCGATATTTTGTTGCAGGCTTTGCAACATTGATTTGGTAGAATTATATGTATATGTAGCGTTTTACTCATTTAAGCTCAAATTTGTTCAGTTTTCTAGTTTGAGAAACTTATTAGCTTTAGGCTTTGCAATTCTTACGTGGTAGAATTACACGCTATAAGTTTTGTAGACCTTGGATACATATTAATGTGTATTTCTTTTGGCATAAATTTTACTCATTTTAGCTCCAGATTTCATTTTTTTTTCTATTTTGAGAATTTGCTTATTTTTAGGTTTTGCAACATGGACTTGGTAGAATAACACGCTAGAAGCGTTGCCGACCACCGATATATCTTAGTTGTTATTTGCACAATTAGGTAACTTAGGTAATTCCGGGTAGAATTACACGCTAGGAGTGTAATAAGACCACATATCTTAGTTGTGAATTCTTTTGGCACAAGTTGTACTAATTTTAGCTCGAGATTGTGTTGCAGGCTTTGCAACATTGATTTGGTAGAATTGTATGTAGAAGTGTAGCATTCTACTCATTTAAGCTCAAATTTGTTCATTTTTCTTGTTTGAAACACTTCTTAGCTTTAGGCTTTGCAATATTGACGTGGTAGAATTACACGCTACAAGTGTTGTAGACCATGGATATGTATTGGTGTGTATTTCTTTTGGCCAAATTTTACTCATTTTAGGTTTTAGCTAGGGATTTTGTCCTTTTTTTCCTTTCTATTTTGAGAAAGTTTTTTAAGCTTTGCAACATTCGCTTGGTAGAATGGCACGTTAGAAGTGTAGCGGACCACTAATATACTTTAGTTGTTATTTGCACAATTAGGTCACTTAGGTAATTCCAGGTATAATTACACGCTAGGAGTGTAATAAGACCACATATATATCTTAGTTGTGAATTCTCTTGGCCCAAATTGTACTCATTTTAGCTTGAGATATTGTTGCAGGCTTTGCAACATTGATTTGGTAGAATGGTATGTAGAAGTGTAGCATTTTACTCATTTAAGCTCAAATTTGTTCATTTTTCTTGTTTGAAACACTTCTTAGCTTTAGGCTTTGCAATATTGACGTGGTAGAATTACACGCTATAAGTGTTGTAGACCATGGATATATGTTGGTGTGTATTTCTTTTGGCATAAATTTTACTCATTTTAGCTCGGGATTTTTTCCTTTTTTCCTTTCTATTTTGAGAAGGTTTTTTAAGCTTTGCAACATTCGCTTGGTAGAATGGCACATCAGAAGTGAGGCGGACCACAAATATACTTTAGTTGTTATTTACACAAATAGGTCACCTAGGTAATTGCATGCAACTCTATTTAATAACATTGACCGGTAACTTAGAATAAATGATTAATAATCTTTCTGTTTCATTGTTAGTCTACAAAAAATCATTATGGTATATATAATTTAAATCATTGGCACGGTATAGTTACACAATTGAAGAGCTGTAAGACCACAAATATATATTGGTGAAAATCGAAATACGTAAGTTACCCCCTAAACTATAGACCAAATTCCAGTTACACACTTTTTGCGGAGAATCACTTTACATGCTCAAGCTTTCAAGAGGCACACCATTTCAGTAATTTAGCATGTGCGTGCTACTAAGCGCATTAACCTGCAAATTTTATCCAAATTCTTATCTGAATGCCACATGTCAATTTTTTTCCTTTTTATTATTATTAGGTCCCTAATCCTCCCTTCCCTTTACCCCTTTGCAATTCCACACACCTAAACCCCCCGATTCAGCCCTCCCCTTCTCACAAGGTCCCAAAATTAACACCCATTAATAACATCATTAAATCTCTCGATTTTTTTTTGTTTGTTTTTACACTTTTGTACTTCTGTTTCGCTTCTCATTATTGCTAATGCTTGTTCAGTTGACCTCAATCTTGCTGATGGGTTGAGCCATCTCCACTAAAGCCTAAGCTTGAAGATATATCGGGTCTTAATAGAGTTTCCGGGATGCTTCTTCTGCGAATTTTATTTGGTAATCCAAATTTTCCCAAAATTACTAGTATATTTTTTCATAATCTAAATGGAAAAATCTTAATTTGTTGAAGAGAGTTTCTCCGAACAGCAATCTTTAGTCACTTTCAACTTCTTGGTTCTCTTGATGTTTCGATCTTGTTGTAATTCTTGATGATTTCATATACGTTTTTGCTGGTGAAAGGATTATTGGGTTATGGAGATGGTTTTAATGGTGGGTTGATTGTAGAAAACCGTGATTGGGGAGGTTGAATCCGTGGTGGTGTCACAAGGGAGTTAGTGAAGCTTCGTGGTTATGGAGGAAAATGAGAGCAGTTGAATGGTGTCACGATGGTGTTGTTGATACCATGAAGTCGAAAAATGAAATGAATTTGCTGTTTTTGGGTGACCGTTGGAAATGGTGGTTGCTAGCTTTGTTGATACCATGAAGTCGTAAATTTTGCTCATTTTAGCTCTAAACTTGTTTTTTTTTCCTGACTATTTTGAGAAATTGCTTGTTTTTAGTCTTTGCAACATTGACTTGGTAGAATGACACACTAGAAGTGTCGCGAACCACTGATATATCTGAGTTGTTATTTGCACAATTAGGTAAGTCAGGTAAGTCAAGTAATTGCAGGTAGAATTACACGCTAGGAGTAGAGTAAAACCGCATATATATCTTAGTTGTGAACTCTTTTGGCACAATTGTACTCATTTTAGCTCAAGATTTCGTTGTAGGCTTTGCAACATTGACTTGGTAGAATTATATGTAGAAGTGTAGCGTTTTACTCATTTAAGCTCATATTTGTTAATTTCTCCGGTTTGAGAAACTTATTGGCTTTAGGCTTGCAATATTGATGTGGTAGAATTACACGATATAAGTGCTGTAGACCATGGATATATATTGGTGTGTATTTATGTTGGCGTAAATTTTACTCATTTTAGCTCGAGCTTTCGTCTCTTTGTTTTGTTTCTATTTTGATAAAGTTTTTTAGGCTTTGCAATTTTGACTTGGTAGAATGACACGGTAGAAGTGTAACGGACCATATATATTTCAGGTGTTATTTGCACAAATAGGTCACCTAGGTAACTCTAATTAATAGCATTTATGGGTAACTTAGAATAAATGATTAATAATCTGCTTTAACAGGTTCAATTTCATTGTTAGTTTGAAAAAGTCATTGCGGTGTATATAATTTAAGTTGTTGGCTTGGTATAATTATACGATAGAGGTTTTGAAAGACCACATATACATATGTTATTAGTGTATCTTTTTGGGCATAAATTTTTCTCTTTTTAGCTCTAATTTTCGTCTTCTTTTGTTTTGTTGAGAAATTGCTTATTTTTAGTCTTTGTAACATTGACTTGGTAGAATGACACATTAGAAGTGTCGCCGACCACTGATTTATCTTAGTTGTTATTCACAAAATTAGGTCATTTAGGTAATTGCAGGTGTGGAAAAGTACGGGGAAAAATATATTATTGATATTCTATTTTTGTGTTTTGCAATAGCCCTATTTATAACTATACACAATACACATTCTACACCTATTCTATGTGAGACTAGGGTTATTTACATAACTATCTAATACTCCCCCTCAAGCCGTGCATACAAATCCGATGTAATGAGCTTGTTACATATGTAACTAATACGAGGACCAGTAAGAGACTTGGTGAAAATATCTGCAAGCTGATCATTCAACTTTACAAACTTTGTAGCAATATCTCCTGAGAGTATTTTCTCTGACAAAGTGACAGGCAATCTCATTGTGTTTAGTTCTCTCATTGAACACCCGATTTGATGCAATATGAAATGCAACTTGATTTCTATCTGGCTGATCTCACCAAATTTCAACTATTGAAGCAACTGTTTGATTCAAATTGCTCATATATTGCCAAAGCCATTGCTCGATATTCTGCTTCTGCACTAGACTGAGCAACCATATTTTGTTTCATGCTCTTCCAAGATACCAAATTACCACCTACTAAAACACAATGTCCAGACGTAAAATGTCTATCAGAAGGTGATTCTGTCCAATCAGCATTTGAGTATCCAACAATCTGCTCATGGTCTCGATCCTCAAACATTAATCCTTTGCTGGAGCTGATTTTATATACTGAAGAATGCAGACAACTGCATCCCAATGACTATCACACGGAGAATCCATAAACTGACTTACAATGCTCACAGGAAAGGAAATGTCAGGTCTAGTTATTGTGAGGTAATTTAATTGTCAACCAGCCGCATATATCTTGCATGACCGCTAAGCGGCTCCCCCTGTCTTGGCAGAAGTTTAGAATTCGGGTCCATAGGAGTGTCAACATTTCTATTGCCTATCGTTCCTGCCTCCTCAAGAATGTCTAAGGCATACTTCCGTTGTGAGATCACAATATCTGAGCTAGTGCAGCCTCAATAGCCAGAAAATACTTTAATTTGCCCAATTCCTTGGTCTGAAAGTGCTGAAAGAGATGCTGCTACAATTTAGTAATACGATCCTGATCGTTGCCGGTAATAACAATATCATCAACATGAACCACCAGATTAATATAGAGATTTGAAGCAGAATGCCGTTAAAATACAGAGTAATCAGCTTCACCACATGTTATGCCAAACTCCTAAATAATTGTGCTGAACTTAACCAGCCTCGAGGAAACTGCTTTAGACCATAGAGTGACCGGTGCAACCGGTATCCAAGGCCACTAGACTCGCCGAGCAACAAAATCAGGTGGTTGCTCCATATAAGCTTCATCCTCAAGGTCACCGTGAAGAAAATCATTCTTAATGTCCAACTGATAGAGAGGCCAATGTCGAATAGCAACCATGAATAGAAAAAGACGGATTGATGCTATTTTAGCTAGGGAGAGAAAGTATCACTGTAATCGAGCCCAAATATCCGAGTATACCCTTTGGCAACAAGACGAGACTTAAGTCGATCAACCTGGCATCTGGACCACCTTTGACTGCATACACCCATCGACAACCAATAGTAGATTTGCCTGGAGGTAGAGAAACAAGCTTCCATGTACCACTAGTATGTATTGCAGACAGATCATGACTTGTCGCCATGTAGGATGAGATAGCGCTTCACCTGTGGACAGAGATGACACAAAGACATAATGGGGTGATGAGTAATGATCATAGCTCAAACCAATATAACGGGGATTGAGATTAAGAGTGGATCTAATACCTTTTCGAAGTGTGATCGATAGACTAGAAGGAGACAAGTCTGCAAGGTGAAGGATCCGATACAGGATATGAATCATCTGAATCGGATGCTGGACGCTGACGGCAATGATAAGTCAGGAGTGATGGAGCTGTAGAAGATTGAACTGGACTAGGTGATGGAATTGGAGCTATAGGTGATGGAGCTGGAATTGAAGCTGAAAGTGTTGGAATTGAAGCTGAAAGTGTTGTGGAGGAAGATGAACGAGAGATGGTAACTGAGTTTCTAAAAGATGAAATTGGTAGCACCTCAAAAATATCTAAGTGATCACCTGGACCTGTGAAGCATGGCTGGGTTTCAAAGAAAGTAACATCAACAGATATAAGGTACCGCTAGAGGTAAGGTGAATAACATCGATATCCCTTTTGTATTCTCTAGTAACCCAGAAATACGCACTTAAGAACACGAACAACTAACTTATCTGTCGTTGGAGTAAGGTTATGAACAAAACACGTGCTCCCAAAGACACGGGGTAAAAGAGAGAACGAAGGTGAGCGGGGAAACAAAACAGAGTATGTAACTTGATTCTAGATGGCTGAGTATGGCAAACGATTAATAAGATAACAAATGTGAGAACTGCATTCCCCCCCAAAACGCAACAGAACATGAGATTGTACGAGTAGGGTACGTGCAGTTTCAATGAATGTCTATTCTTTCTTTTAGCTACCTCATTTTGTTGAGATGTATTAAGGCAAGATATTTGATGAATGATCCCATGGGAGTTCATAAAATGCTAAATGGGGAAGACAAATACTCTAAGGTATTATAATAGATTTAAGAGAGGCCAACCAAACAAAACCAAATATCTGACGAAGAATACCAACGAAACCTTCAAATAAGGCAATTAGAAGTGTAACCAAGTGCCCTTTTCACAAAAAAAAAAGAGAAAACCTTTTCAAAGAAGTGTAACCAAGTGTTATAATGATCACATTGTTTCCCGTCATTAAACTAGTAGTAAGTTGGTCTAAGATTGTTGCTTGACCTTCAAACAAAGTGGCTGGAAAAGTGACTAGACAACTGTTTCGCTGGGAAAACCACTACTCGTCGGAATTTGAGAAGAAGTCACCGAAATTTGAAAAGGTCGTCGGAATGTGATAGGATCTGAATGGGTAGGCTCCGAATCACCTCACAAGCAAGCTGTCTTCATGGAGTTTTGCAAATCTCGTCGAAAAAATTCTTCCTCCGTTCGGTGCGTGAGGGCGCATGGAGAGGAGTTTTCCGCTGGGGTTTGGTCGCAGGACTATGACAGACCTTGTGGTGGTGTTGGTTTATACACAACACTAATAAAAAAGTGACTTTGACGCAACTTCTCAAATCACCAGAAAATTGCATGGTGATGAGTTTTTTCTTCCCAGATGTTGCTGGAATGATGCACATCGATAAGTTTCTCACTATTGCTCTGATACCATGTGGGAAAGCACATGAAAAAATATGTTATTGATATTCTATTAAGTGTTTTACGATAGCCTAATTTACAACTATACACAATACATATTCTACTCCTATTCCATGTGGGACTAGGGTTATTTACATAACTATCTAACAACAGGTAAATCTATTTAATATCATTGATTGGTAAATGGTAAGTGGCATTCTAGAATAAGTTAAATTACTCTGATAGTGTAAAATCTTCGTTGCACTGTCAGGGTACATAAATTAAATCTTTTGCTTTGTATAGTTACACCTATGAGTGTTGTAAGACCACGAATATATACAACAACAATAACATACCCAGTATAGTCCCACAAGTGGGGTTTGGGGAGGGTAAAGTGTATGTAGACCTTACCTCTGCCTTTAAAAAGGCAGAAATGTTATTTCTGGTAGACCCTCAACTGAGGAAGGGGAGAGGGGAGGGGCAATAACAAGCAAACCGATCTGACAAACAAAGCAGAAAAAACAAAATTAACAATAGGTCATGCAATCAACAAACCGAAACACAAGACAACAACAAGTACAAACAAGGACAACACTCGTCCACCTAACCCTTTACCTTTATTCTCAACCTCCACACCTTCTTATCCATGGTCATGTCCTCAGTGAGCTGGAACAACACCATATCTTGTCTAATCACCTCTCCCCAATACTTCTTCGGCCTGCCTCTACCTCTCTGTTGGCCCTCCCATGCCAGCCTCTCACACCTCCTCACCGGAGCATCAGTGCCTCTCCTCTTCACATACCAGAACCATCTAAGTCTTGCCTCTCGCATCTTGTCCTCCACTGGGGCCATACCCACCTTGTCTCGGATAATTTCATTTCTAATTTTATCTAGCCTGGTATGTCCCCACATCCACCTCAACATCCTCATCTTCGCCCCCTTCATCTTCTGGACATGGGATGTCTTGACCGGCCAACACTCCGCCCATAAAGCATAGTAGGTCTGACCACCACTCTATAGAACTTAGCTTTAATACCACGAATACATATTAGTTGTATATTCTTTTGGAATAAACTTTACTCATTTTAGCTTTCGTATTTTTTTTCTTCTAATTTTGAGAAATCACTTATTTTTAGTCTTTGCAACATTTTTACTTTGCTTTTTTAGCCTTTGCAACATTGACCCCGTAGAATCACACGTAGAAGCTTTCCTCAATACAGACATATATTAGTTGTGATATTTCTTTTTTGGAATTTCAGTCTTTTCAAGTTCTAGCTGCTCCTTTATCTTTTTGGAAGCTCCTTTATCTTGTTTGAACAATTTCTTATTTATAGGCTTACATTGACTTAGTAAAAATTACACGTTAGAAGTGTTCCAGAACAAGGGTTTATCTTAGTTGTGATTCTTTGGGCACGAATTTCACGGTCAAATTGATTCGCTTCTATGGTTTGAGCAGTTTCTTATATTTGGGCTTTTTGACAGTGACCAGGTAAAATTACGCATTCGGAGTTTTCCAGAATTCAGACATATGGATTTTACTAATTTCAAGTTTGAATTGCTTCACTTATCGGGTTTCAGCTATTTCTTATTTTTATGGTGACTTGGTAGAAGCAGTGCAATACGTATCCTCTCTGATTTTGTATGTTTCGTATGCTTTTGGGTATGAATATGAATGAAAAGCTTTCTTTTTTGCCTGGTAGGTATATTCTGTTAAGCGTTTTTAAGTTGTTAATTTTTTTTTGAAGTTCTTATACCCCTAGAGCATCCAATTATCTGTTAAGTGTTATTTTCACCGAGTATGGGCAGAAAAGTAATACAGCATTCCAACTGTAGAAAAACATAACCTGTGAAGATTCTGAGGGAATACTCATTATAGATAGACGTAGCCTAGCAACTTTTGCACTTAATCACGCTTTGTGGAGCAATCTGTAGATGGATCACATCTACGAAGTAATCCTGGTCGTAAGACCGAGTGAATGTTACTTAGCTTATAAACTAGGGCAAATAAAAGATTTTTAAGTTAAAATGGATTATAGCTGCTTTTGAAGTGTTCTTTAGTCATAAAGTGAAGTACTTCATGTTTTGCATTAGAATTGTGTTGAAAACATTCATTTTATTAAATAATTTCAGAGACTAAGTGATTATTGTTTATTGGCAATGTCACCTTCCTAGATTCTGGACCAGCCTAAAGCCCTAAACTAAGGTTTATTGTGCTGAAGAATCATTTTTTTGATAAAGTAAAGCAATTCCATTAATGCATGGGAAAGATCCTGTACACTTGACCTGTTTTTTTTACTCATTTGAACTCTAATTTATTCCTTTTTTTTTCTGGTTTGAGAAATTTATTAGTTTTAGGCTTTGCAACGTTGATTTGTTGAATTACACACCAGAAGTGTATATGTTTTGTGTGCGTGTGTTTGCTGTGTATTTTTTTGGCATAAATTTTACTCATTTTAGCTCGAGAGTCATCGTTCTTTTTCTATTTTTGAAAATGCTTATTTCTAGGCTTTGCAACATTTACGTGGTAGAATTACACGCCATAAGAGTTGTAGACCAGAAATGTTTGTTACTTGTGTATTTTTTTGATACAAATTTTACTCATTTTAGCTCGAGATTGCGTCCTTTTTTTTCTGGTTTGAGAAAATACTTATTTTCAGGCTTTACAACATTGACTTGGTAGAATTACATCTGTACAAGTGTTCTAAGACCACATATATATTTTAGTTGTTAATTTTTTTGGCACGGATTTTACTCCTTTTTTTTTCTGGTTTGTGAGATTACTTACTTTTAGGCTTTGAAAACATTGACTTGGTAGAATTAGATGTGTAGAAGTGCTGCGGACCACGGATACATACGAGTTGCTATTCTTTTTCTTTGGCACAAATATTCTCATATACGAGTTGATTCTATTCTCTGGTTTGAGCAATTTCGTTGTTTAGGTTTTGCAACATTGACTTGATTGAATTACATGCTACAGGTGCTGTAGACCAACAACAACAACAATAACATCTGCACCGCATTCCCAAACAAGTTGGGGTCACTATACGAATCCTCACTGCTCAATTTTTGTCATTAAAGCTCAACTTATGTCATCATCATATCAAATAAAAATAAAAGTTTCGTTATTAAAGAAAAGAAAAATAAGTTAAATATTTAATACACCCTTCGTTTTAATTTATGTGACATAGTTTGACTCGGAACAAAGTTTAAGGAAAAAAAACTTTTAAAACTTGTGGTCTTGAAAGTTTAAAGGGCAAAAGCTTTTGTGTGACTTTTAATATGTGTGGCTATAACAATTTCTCATAAGAGTAAAATGGAAACTTTAAAGTTGAATTGTTTTCAAATATAGAAATGTGTGATTCTTTTTGAAACGGACTAATAAGGAAGTTGTGTCACATAAATTAAAACTAAGGGAGTAATAATAATAACAATATTTATTATTATTATTATTATTATTATTATTATTATTATTATTATTATTATTATTATTAAAAGGTCTCTATATTTTAACTCGAATATAAATCTATGATAAGGTCAAAATACTCCTAGAAAAGCAATTGTTCAAAACCATCGTACTAACAAGACCAAAACCGATTTCCAATTGCTTCTCCATAGTCAAGCCTTTGGTTGAATACCATTTACAAACTAATTTTTGAGCATCAGGAGATCAATGTGTGGATATATTTCATCCATCTATGATGTAAATAGCTTAATAATAATCTTGATCGCACTGTCAACTAGACTTAGTGGTCTAAACTAAAATCTCTAAGTTCAATGACTCCACTTTTTGAAGGCATTAAGTATTTCAAATTTTCCATCTATCTTTTAAGAGCTTGGTACTTGTCCCCCTAACGTTATAGGGTTGCAAATTGCAACATCAATTTCTAAAATTTATTTCATAAGTTGATCAATATACAATCAAAGAAAATAGGAAATAGAGAAAACATGAATTGACTAATGTCAGAAATGAAAATGCATTATACATAACGACTAACGACTATGCCTCAGTCTCAAGCAATTTGGGATGGACTATACGAATCCTTAGTGTCCATGCTACTCCATTTAAGTTCATCTTAGACCCATAGTAATGGTAACGACGACAACAACAACAATAATAATTGTATCAATAATATAATACTACTAATAATAATAATAGTAATAAATAATAATAATAATAATAATAATAATAATAATAATGATAATAGAAGTTACTAGAAGCTCTTTATATTTTCTATTGGCATATAATTTCAAATAGGACTAAAAGGTTCCTAAAAAACATAAGACTAAGACCTAAAGTAAACGTTTTACCTTACCTTATCAAAACAAAAAAACATAAGACCTAAAGTAAACGTACTAACATGACTAACAACATAGCCCTGACTAAGAGGTGGAAATGGAACTGCCTTACAAAAGGTTATATGGACCTCATATTTACACATCTTCATGTGCATTTCTTCCACGGTAATCCTTAAATATATATAAGAAGACAAATGTCCTACATTTTCTCTCACTTAATAGTATGAACTTGCATTGATTCTCATTTTAGGATTCATGAAAGCCAAAGCAGGAAATTAATCTGGTGTGAGGTAGTTTCTTATTTTATAAGCTTACTCTATCTAAAGGACTAAGATGCCTTGCGCTATTGATTGATGATTATGAGCAAATGATTCAAGCTAGTAGGTTTGCTAAGTTTGAGCAACCTTTTTTTGTTCTTCTTGTAAATAATAGTTTGGACAGTCAACTTAAGTGAGTATTTTTCTCTATTTTCCTGTTCACTTGCTCTGTTCAGAAAGATTTAATGGCCAGGTTAAGAGGTGGGGGGTAGTTGTAGATCAAACTGTATTTATTTTTCTAGGCCTCTTTAAGTAACAAGTATATCCTATTTTTGTGCTTTCAGATGTTAGCGGATGACATATGAACACTGCGTTTATGTTTATATTAGGATTAAAGGTCTGAGATGCCCAAAAACTTGAAGGTCCTTGAGCTGGGAAAAATGAGAATAAGAGATAATTTTGAACTCAAAATTTCAATTGCTTACTAATTGTAATTTAAAATTTAGATAACAAGCTCTCTCTCTCTCTCTCTCTCTCTATTATTTTAAAAATGGTGGTGTGGGAGCCAACTTGTGTGCACCTCGATTGTTCCATCTGGTACTTGCTGCTTGACTACCTCCCATCAGCACAAGTATCAAATAACGCTACCTACCAAGGCTTAGGCAAATGGAAAGATATCAGTTAGAATTTTTTGTCTGTTGGGATTTGAACCCTTGTTTGCTGTTTTCTCTAACTTCATTGATCGCTAGGCTACACATCCTTTGGTGCAAGCACTGCCTATTTTCTTCATAAGTGCCCAACCTTCGAGTAAAAGAGAAGATAAAGAAAAGGAAGACATACATGCAGTTGAATATGCTAGGCCTGCATCCTACCTAAAAGGAGACCATAGAACGGCAGAACTTTCTGCTCTACGTATTTTTGACTTATCAATTCTTATTGCAGGAACCTTAGAGCTGATGCGAGTCCTCAACTGTATGGCTTTGTGGGGAATCTGGACCTCTATAATGAAGTGCTTAGATGTAACTCTGAAGCCTTCGCTTGCATAGGTGCAGGTAAAGAAGTCCTATTTAGTCCATTTCATTGTTTTCAATCTCCTATGTTTGATTTCTACCATGTCCAATCCGTGCTATTGAATTTTGAGCAAAAGTTTTGGCCCTTTATCTCTTTTGAATTTCATATGGGAGATCTCCGAGTTTCGCGACAGTTGACTGTGCTAGTGGATTGTGGTACATCCTTTTGCTAATACAATGTGTAGCACCAACTAATATTCTACCCATATTTTCTCTTCATTCTTTCGCAAGGATAAATCATTGGTTCTGTGCAAGTTCTTTTAGATGATTTGAGATAGTAATTGAAGGGCGCCCGTTGTATTGAGCGACAACAGTATTTGAAAGCGTAGTTGAAATCAACTCACCCCTTCTTTGTGATTGTTAACTCCAATATGAAGTCACAATTGCTTATGTTGAATGCAGCTCATGAAAGTTTTTGCTTTATTTTGGACTAACATTGTTCTTGAGGTATTAACTTCGTTAACCTAAACGTAACAAGATCTGATTTTACTTTTTACTCATGGGTTTGCTTTAGAACAATCTTATCTTTCTTGGCTTTAGATAAAATGTCCTATTTCTGGCTTAGCCCAATGGTAAAATGTGTGGGTAAGCGCACATCACATGTTCAAACCTAGCCGTGGTAAAAAAGCTTGATATTTAAGTGGAGAAGGGTAGAGGTGCGAGCTCATTATCCACCGAGTTTCGAACCATGCACCATTATCCATATGGATTTCTTGGTTGTAAAATATATATATATTTTTTTTTGCAATTGAGTGATACGGTTTATTAGGTTATTTATATTACTTGGCTTTACTATATAGCACATTGTTCAAGTTTCTCAGGCCACATTAAGGAGACTGCACAAAATCGTAAGGCTGATTCGGGTCCTCTTAAGAGCATACCTGCTGTTCAACTGCCACAACGAAGCACTGTGGAGATCCACGATTATCAGCATGACCTTGTTACTAGTGTAAGTTTAAAAACAGCCAATACAATGGCTGATTTATTGTATTTACTAAAATTTAGCACTTAATTGCAGGATGTTACCGCATCTTCTAGGAAACCAAAAGTCAAGAGGAAAGGAAGGGAGAACAGTTTACTATCAAGTGGTCCTGATGCTTCTGAATGTCAAGGTTCCCTTTCGGTAACTGCACTTCTAATTTTTCTTGGCTCTAGATGGCTATATGATGATTTGGGAATATTTCCTGTCCTCAGATGCAGTTGCAGCAGGCTTTTGTGAGATTTTGGAAGATTTTTGTGGCAGAGCAGAAAATTTTGGTGATGAGCGGGATGAAAGAGAATTTTTACCAATGTCTTTGGCAGATATTAAAGTTGTTCGGAATGAAATCACATCTATCCGAGCAAAGAAAGCACTGCATTTGATTCCAGTTGATACTCTAATGAGATCACTCAGGGTCTTAGATCACCAGATTCATCGAGCAGAAGGTTTATCAATTAATGATTATGAACAGGTAAGTTGGCAATTATGCAATTCATGTTATTCTTTAGACTTGCAGTGCAGACAATTTTCCATTTGATTTCTTGTATAATTTCCTCTTTCGGGTTAAGTTTCGACTTGAGCTCCCACTATTTTCGATTAACTCTCTCAGAAACAATGAGTTACCAGCCGTTCTTGTTCATTAACCTATGGATGGTTATTGGATCATGCTACCGCCTGGAATCTTTGGTTCTTGTCAACATGCCACACTTGTTGATGATTGTCGTTTTATAATAGTGTCATGACCATAATCAATAACAAAGCTTTGCTTTTCCCTTGTTATGCAGGTGGATACAGAGGTTGTGTCATCTATTTTTTGTGCTTTAGAGTCCATTCATGCAACTTTAGCTATAATGGCTTACCGTGGGATGCCTAAGCAGTTATACAAAGAAGAAGTATGCTCTTAACTCAATTTTTTTTCTTATATCTTGTTAATTACAAATAAAGATTTCCTTGAGATTCTTCTGTTGGTATCTTTGCATGTCTCGTTTATGTATGTTAACTTTCCATTTGACCATGGTCTTTGGTACCAGATCATTGAAAGAATCATGGACGTCTCTCGGCACCAAGTGATGAATGTTATATTTGGTAGTGATCCCGTATACCGTGCGCTGCACAAACCAACCGACATAGGGGTTCCTGAAGGTAGGATTCTGAGCTGGACTATTGATTGTTTGTATTCTTGGGCTTCAGTTGGACATTTATGACTTCACATTAGATAATTGACTTCTCAGTAATTTGTGAAGTCAGGTAAAGGAAAAGGAACGAGTTAGATTGAATTGAAAATGAGAAGTAGAGAAATTCTATAGCTTGTAGAATTTATAGACAGCAAATTTTTGAAGTGTTTACCCCAAGACTTCTTGTGAACCGAATACAAAATATGAGAAAGTTAAAGCAATGTTAGCACAATGTCAATCTTAAGATTTTGAAACTTCTTGGTGATGTCTAGAATTGAATGGTTAGCCTGTGTGTTTCTTGGAGATAGGTTGGGGACTCCAGTAAGAAGTTTTGAAGTGTTCCAACCTGTGAGAATACACGAGAAAATATCTTTTTTATTTCCTACTTACAATGATACAATGACCCCTAT
>ML254238.1:0-71903 GCA_005239495.1 Nicotiana undulata | reverse complement strand
AGAAATATGAAAATTACAAAAAAAGGTAAATTTTTTTCGCGGGTGTGGGGGTGGGTGGGTGGTGACGAAAAAAAAACTTTTTTGGAGAGAGGGCATAAGGTTGGGGTTAGGCGGGTGGGTGTGGGGTGGGGTGGTGAGGGTAGGAAATAGGGCGGGGAAGCTTGAGAAGGAGTTTTGAAAAATGTTTACCCTACTTTTGATAGGGAAAATATTTTCCTCCAATTGGAGGAAAATGAGTTGATGTGGAAAATATTTTCCAAATCATTTAAGCCAACCAAACATGGGAATATTGGAAAATATTTTCTGGAAAATGTTTTCCTTCATACCAAACACGCCTTTAGTCTCTAAAAATAGCTTTATAGTTGAAAAAGTCAACTGGGAGTTGACTTATTAGTAAACGATCTCGGAATACGGATTTTATGGCTCGGATAGCTTCGTTAGGTGATTTGAAACTTAGGAGTGTGTTCGGAATATTTTTGTGATGTCCGGTGTAGAATTAGACTTGAATTGGCGAAAGTTAGTTTTTGGTGATTTTCGGTCGGCAGTGGAAAATAGGCTATCGGGGTCGGAATGGAATTTCGCAAGTTGAAACAGGTTCGTAATATCATTTTGGATATGTGTGCAAAATTTCAGATCAATTGAAGGTGTTTTGGATAGTTTCGGCATCGTTGGTGGAATTAAGAAATTTCAAAGTTCATAGGCTTGAATTTGAGGTGATTTTGGTGTTTTGATGTTATTTTTGGTGTTTCGAGGGCTCGACTAAGTTTGAATGATGTTATGGGATAAGTTGGTAGGTATGGTTGAGGTCTCGAGGGTTTCGGGTGTATTTCGGACGCTCAAACGAGTACTTTTGGACATGGAAATATTGCTGGTTTTCTGGTGTCATTGCAGCAACATTTTTCATCACGATCGCGAGGAATTATCCGCGATCGCGTAGAGTAAACTGAGGCCAGGCCATTTGTGTGAATCGCGATTGCAAGAGTATGTGGGGGCTTGTTGGTTATGCTACGCGGTCACATGGATAGAGAGGCGTGTGTGGGGGCTGGTTGGTTATGCTACGCGGTCACATGGATATGACCGCGA
The DNA here is from genome assembly GCA_005239495.1 of Nicotiana undulata. NCBI lineage: Eukaryota > Viridiplantae > Streptophyta > Magnoliopsida > Solanales > Solanaceae > Nicotiana > Nicotiana undulata. The sequence continues at coordinate 70,820 of ML254238.1, read as the reverse complement.
CTCGTGTTGGGTTGAGGCTTAATGAATCGCGATCGTGTGGTGTTATTCGCGATCACATAAGGTTAAATTGTGAGGCTGGGAAATTGCTCTTCGCGATCGCGACCTGATGTGCGCGATCGCAATGAAGAATTAACTGGGCAGTATAAATTAAATCCATCCGCGACCTTTGCCCACTTTTTCATCATTTTTGAACGGGAATAGAGCTTTTGGAGCGATTTTGAAGTGGAAAAACGATTTTTCTTCATTAAGATAAGGATTTTTTACCCCATAACTCGGTTATATGTGATTAAAGATCAAATTAACAATGTTTAATTGGGGAAAATCTGTAGAAAAAGGTGAAATTAGAGCTTGAGTTTAAGAGGTCTTTTAGAGGTGATTTGAGGAGTCATTTCGACTCCGATTTCAGAGTTCTTTATATGTACGGACTCGTGAAATGATGAGGAACGTTTTGGTATAAATTTTGTCGAGTTCCGAGACGCGGGCCTAGGGTTCGGGTTTTGACTAATTTCGGGTTTTGTGCTTTAAATTGATATTTTTCAATTGGAATTCATCCCCTTAGCATAATTTGATGTGAAAAATCTGAACTTGATAGAGTTGGAGCACTCGAAAGTTGATTCGAGAGGCAAGCGTATCGCATAGTAGCTTTTCGGGCTAGTTTGAGGTAAGTAATGTCTTTAAATCCTGTCCTGAGGGTATGAAACCTCGGGCTTTACATCCTTTCACGATTTTGGAGTGACACACACACTGGATGACGAGTGTGGGGCGTGCATGAATTGGAAATTTGGAAATAAGTTCCATTTTAGGCAACTATTCAGTTGCAAAATTGCTTTTAAAGCATATGTTTTATAGTATTACTATGTTTTGATATATTTGGGTTGTAAGCCATGTTTGGGACCTAGTGCCGATCTGTTTTAATCCCTTGGGGGCTTTTATACTGATATTACTCACTTAGAAGTTATAATTTTACACTCAGTCCTTATTGCTAAATTGTTTTGACACTCAGAGTTTATTGATATTATTTCTTGAAATGAAATACTGCTTTGGGTCGAGAACCCTATTTATTTATGGCCTGAGTGGCATGTTGAGAGTGTCTGATTGAGTGAGGCTGAGGCCAATATTGTGAGGATATTTATGATGTGAGAGAGGCCGAGTGCCTGAGAGATGATTGCCATGATTTGGCTTGTTATAACGCTTGGGATGTAAGAGCCCCTCCGGAGTCTGTACACACTCCCAGTGAGCGCAGGTACCTACTGAGTGCGAGTGCCGAGTGCCGAGTGCCGAGTACCGAGTGATGAGTGATTGGGAGGTATGAGTGACAGTGAGGTTTCCCGAGGGGCTGATGCTGAGTGAATGTGAGGTGCTGAGTGATTGCTACTGAGTGACGGTGAGGTGCTGAGTGACTATTTATGAGTGATGATTTGGCCCGAGGGTTGATTTATAATGACATTACTGAGTTTTGATTATGATTCGTTTCATCTTTCAAACTGATATTTTTGGGAGTTTTACTGAGAAACATTTGAAAATATACTTGTTCAAAGGATTTTTATGGAAACTGGTTTTCGAACTTATGTATATTTTATTGAGACTTGGTGTTTTACTATTTTGTGGTTTGGTGTTTTGTGCTGTGTCTTTCTTATCTTCAGACTTGATTTATATTCATTACTACTAAGTTGGCGTACTCATCATTACTCCCTGCACCTCTGTGTGCAGATCTAGGTACTGGTTCTGAGCAGTAGCCATTTGAGTCCATTCATCGTCAGCATTCGGGATTTCGAGGTAGCTGTCCAATGTACGCAGCTTCTCCATTTCCCTTCCTTCATTAGTATTAGTATTTTATTTCGAGACATTGGTTATGAAATTAGTAGTGTTAGTATTATTCTAAGATGCTCGCGATCAGTTGACTCCAGTTCTAGGGGAATAGTTTAGACTGTGGTTTTTATTATGCTTTGGTGAAGACTTAAAGAAAATTTTATACTCGTTTTAGAATATTATTAATGATTTTCGAGAACTTTATTAAAAGAAATATGTGTAAGTTAAGAGATGGTTGGCTAGCCTAGTTCCACGATAGGCGCCATCACGACCTGTTAGGATTTTGGGTCGTGACAAGTTGGTATCAAAGCACTAGGTTACATAGGACTCAACAGTCATGAGTAGGTTTAGTAGAGTCTTGTGGATCGGTACGGAGACGTCTGACTTATCTTCGAGAGGCTGCAGAACCCTTAGGAAACATTCCACATTCTTGAATTCTTATCGTGCGAGTCCATTTTATTCAGCCAAAAGTGTAACTCTTTGAATTTCCTTTCATGTATTCGAATGCGCACTTGAGCGCTTGGTATCAGTTGTGCATCGGCGGCTTGTGACTTCCATATGTGAGATGTTAGTTTTTGCATGTTGATATGGGCCAATCGGAAGGACTTGAGGCCAGATTTTGTCAGTGACTTGAGTGCTGAGACTTCGTTTGTGTGAGCACACGTATTTGGGGACTTATATGTCCGTTAGTGTCCTTATTGATGTAACTTTGTGACTAGGTGTTTACATGGTGAGTGTGACCTGATGGTTGATGTGTTCAGGTTGTTTGATTGTGACAAAATGAATTGGCGGGGGATATGGCAAGAACCATTGAGTATTTGACTTATGTATTGAGTTAGAAAACGACTTCGAGTTGTGAGTGTATTGAAGGACCTCTCGTGTAGCATAGTTTTGAAGTGAAGTGGATTTTTCTGTTGTGTTATGAGTTCCTGGTGATGTCTTTTGGGCTGACCAATGCCCCAACAACGTTCATGTATTTGATTGTCGGTGTATTCAACCATGTTATAACTCCTTTGTTATGGTATTTATTGATAGCATCATGTCGTACTCTTGTAGCCAGGGGTAGCATACTCAACATTTGATGATGGTATTACGAGGATGTAGGGAGGAGAAGCTTTGTGCGAAGTCCTCCAAGTGTGAATTTTTGGCTCTGTCCAGTAGAATTCTTGGGGTACGTGGTGTCCAGTGAAGGTATCCATGTGGTCAGGCGAGTGTGGGTAGAGCTTCCAGAAGCTCAAGATTTCTTTGACCACATCTTTAGTGTTAGTTCTGCCATCAACTTCAGGCTCTTATACCACTTAATGGGATGTCTTAGGGGCAGGCAGTGGTTGTGTTCTATTGTAGGAAAGTATAGTGATTGCGTGATAGCTATAATTTTCGGAAGTATATAGGGAGATATCATTTTGAGGTTAAGCAGGCAGGGGTATCTCCTGCGGGTTGTCCTGAGGTGTGTGACCCTTATGTTTATTTGTAGTAATTTCTCTCTATCAGTAAATGATTTATGTTGTACTTTGAGTTAGATCGCTTGTGGGAGTTGGCATGACCATTACTATGGTGAATACAAGATTTGCATACGATTTGAGGGTTAGATGGTTTGAGTCATATGCGTTTATGGAGGATTTAGTTGAACCTCACCACAATGTGGTGGCAGTGATAATGTATGGGCATCGTGAGTTATTGTTTGTCTTGATCTTTGGATTTGAGCCAAGTGGGGGAGTCCGCTAATGATAAGTTTATTACACGATTATGTGTTGTATTGGTTTCGGTTCGAGGTATGTTGGTGAATCAGTTATGACTTGCAGAGGTGGAGTCTGGTAATGACTCGAGTAATGGAATTTCTTCGATACAGGTTGTAATGTACTTTACGGAGAATGGAATTTATTGAATGATTGAGTTTTACTTGAAAGTGTAGTGTGTGCAATGTATGAGTGTGCTTGTTGCTTCAAAGGTGTGGATCACTTTCCTAGTATGTGGTTGGCAAGCGGGGTCAGGTCGTTCTGTTTACTTGGTTAGTGTTGCGTAGAGTGAATGACATTCGAGAATGGTTCAAACGGAATCAAGGTTATACGTAATAGCTGGTAATCTTCAAGAGGTGTGTTTGGCTTAGAACTGAGATTTACGGGGAAGGTGCCAAGGCTTGTGGTGTATTTGCATTATCATGGATTCTATCCATCAGTATCTGGAAAGTGAAGGTAATGACTTTAAATTTGCGGGAAGTCTCTTCAGGGTAAGTAGTTATAATGTGGTGCTTTGGGGATAATTGAGAGAGTATTCAGCTGCTTATGAGCCTAAGACGGTCTATTTTATGCTCGGGTTTCGTGCGGTGAGTCTGGATTGAGAATTGTGGTATTAGGGAAAGAGGAGGTATCAATTCAAAGGTAAGTCAGAAGGAACTTAAATGAATAGGACAGCTTGGTAGTAGGTCGGATCGACATGATAAACGATGAGCGATATGATTAGTTCTGTGGGTGTTATGAAGTAATGAGTTGTTATAAGTGTTTCTTAGCAATTTTCTTGGGATTTGGTGGAATGCTTAGCTTGGTTGAGTTAGAAGGATTTAGTCCCGACGGTTTGGTGTTGTACAAATGGGATTCGAAGAGTTCTTGAGGGTTTTCTACCACGGTTAGAGAGGTATATTTTCTACTGGCGTGAGGGCCATATGATGTATAGTGATTTTGCTTCTAAATGGGATCGATGGAAAGTTCTAAGCTAGTTGGGTACATAGTTGCTTGTGGCTCGGAAGGGAGCATGGATTTATTATAGGATTGCATGGCGTATGCGGTATCTTGTGTATAGTGGAGATTAGCACCTGTGAGGTCACAATTCAGTTCTGGAAAGAAGGTCAGCACTGGTAGTTTTAGATGACTAGGTAAAGGATACCACTATTGGGCGGTTTGATGAGGGTATACATTCAGAAAGGGCAATGTGTTGAGTTAGGGGTTCTTCATTGGTGTTACGACGCTCTTTTGTTGGATCACTACTAGTATTCAAGGTTGCTTGGTGTAACAGAAGAATTTTAGGGGTATCCCTCGTGGAATGATTGAGTATCAGTGATGTGTTATATATTCGAGCAGTGGAGTGGAGTTCAGATATAGTAATTTGTGCGCTTCAGGGACTTCGAGACTGGAAGTTTTCATAAGCAGATTGCTTTTGCAGTTGTGAACTACGAGGATGCAAGCAAAGCTAGTCAGATGTTAGTATATGCCATGATTCAGTCATCATGAACCTTTGGAGAGTTATCTACCTGTTGTGGATGACCAGAGTTGACTTAGAGTTATTGGTAGGCCAGTATGGGTGTGTGTTCTGCACCGAGTCGGAATTTTTGACTCCGAATTGCTATTGTTGAGGGATGTACCATTCGTTTGTCATTGAGCTTATTCGTATTTTGGAGTGATCTGTGAGTTACCTTTCCGTGTTTCGAGGAGTTTTGATTGTTGGCTATATGTGCATAGTGTGAGGTTCTATCGGGACTTTATAGCGAGATTTGAGTAAGGTAAGTAATTGGATGTTGCAGGATTGAGACGTGTTGGTTATGTCCTTTCTGGTTCGGGTGGATTGTATCGTCCGATTTCCCCGTGGTTATGGCAATGCACTTTCAGTAATTGATGTCGAATTTTGCATGGTTATTGATTTTGAGCAAGGTTGCTTGGAGTGTTTCATGTGGTCCAGCGATTGGATGGGATCACGCTTTGTAGCAGAGTTATGTAGAGGTAGGATTCTTGGTGTCAGACTTGGGTGATATGGTTTCACAATGTGTACCAGGCTGGTAGCATGATGTGGTAATGGTAAGAGTCAATGGCAGGATAGTCCTCTTGCGTGAGTCTTCTTTATTTAATGAATTGAGCTCTTGGGATGTGGTTATTGAGTGCACAAGTTACACAAGTTATGGCTCTGGATGGTATTGATACTGATCGGACGAATAGTTGCTGGTTTATACATGTTTCTTTCATCATCGGCAGTATATGGAAGTGTTAGAGCGAGGCATGGTTTGATAAGAGGGTATGTACCGGTATTTAGTTGTTTGAACAACTATTGTGGTTAGGAGTTATCACTATGGGTGGTTGAGCCACGCTGTATAGTATGTGATTTCATCTTGGGTTACAGATATGGCTTGATACAGCGTGTTCAGACTAGTTAAGCTTATAGTCATGGAAATTTGATCTTGTAAATTATTTCAGAAATGGAAATTTGGTTCTAAGGTTTATGGGTCAGGATTAGACTTCGAAATTTCAACTGTGTTGTGCTATTGGACCTATATAGGGTAGGGTGACATGGGATCACCTCCGAATATGTGCATGGTAGGTTACACAACAATTTTGGTGGTGTTTGGAACAACCCTAGACACGTTAGAGGACGAACGTATGTTTAAGTGGGGGAGAATGTAACGACCCGATCGGTCATTCCGTAAAATTTGCACCGTTATTCCTATTTTTTCCTTGTCATAGGTTGGTTATACTGTTTATGATGTGTTAGAGTCGGTGGGCTTGGGTTCGGTCTGGTTGTAGTGAGAATTTAGACACTTAGTCTCTAAAAATAGCTTTATAGTTAGAAAAGTCAACTGGGAGTTGACTTATTGGTAAACGATCTCGGAATGCGGATTTTATGGCTCGAATAGCTTCGTTAGGTGATTTGGGACTTAGGAGTGTGTTCGGAATATTTTTGTGATGTCCGATGTAGAATTAGGCTTGAATTAGCGAAAGTTAGTTTTTGGTGATTTTTGGTCGGCAGTGGAAAATAGGCTATCGGGGTCGGAATGGAATTTGGGAAGTTGGAACAGGTTCGTAATAGCATTTTGGATATGTGTGCAAATTTTCAAATCAATCGGAGGTGTTTTGGATAGTTTCGGCATCGTTGGTGGAATTTAGAAATTTCAAAGTTCATAGGCTTAAATTTGAGGTGATTTTGATGTTATTTTTGGTGTTTCGAGGGCTCTACTAAGTTTGAATGATATTATAGAATATGTTGGTAGGTTTGGTTGAGGTCCCGAGGGTTTCGGGTGTATTTCGGATGCTCAAACGAGCACTTTTGGACATGGAAATATTGCTGGTTTTCTGGTGTCATTGCAGCAGCATTTTTCATCGCGATCGCGAGGAATTGTCCGCGATCATGTAGAGTAAACTGAGGCCAGACCATTTGTGTGAATCGCAATCGCAAGAGTAGGAGTGCGATCGCGTAGGTGAGTAGTGCTGGTCAGTGCGGTCGCGTGGGTCTTGGCGCGATCGCGTAGAGATAGAGAGGCGTGGGTGGGGGCTGGTTGGTTATGGTACGCTGTCGCGTGGATAGGAGCGCGATCGCGTTGGGTTGAGGCTTAATGAATCACGATCGCGTGGTGTTATTCGCTATCGTATAAGGTTAAATTGTGAGGCTGGGAAATTGCTCTTCGCGATCGCGACCTGATGTCCGCGATCGCAATGAAGAATAAACTGGGCAGTATAAATTAAACCCATCCGCGACCTTTGCCCACTTTTCCACCATTTTTGAACGGAAATAGAGCTTTGGAGCGATTTTGAAGAGGGAAAACGATTGTTCTTCATTGAGGTAAGGAATTTGGACTCCATAACTCGATTATATGTGATTAAGGATCAAATTACCAATGTTTAATTGGGGAAAATCAGTAGAAAAAAACTGAAATTAGGGCTTGAGTTTAAGAGGTCTTTTAGAGGTGATTTGAGGGGTCATTTCGACTCCGATTTCAGAGTTCTTTATATGTACGAACTCATGAGATGATGAGGATCGTTTTGGTGTAAAGTTTGTCGAGTTCCGAGAGGTGGGCCTGGGGGTCGGGTTTTGGCTAATTTCGGGTTTTGTGCTTAAAATTGATATTTTTCAATTGGAATTCATCCCCTTAGCATAATTTGATGTGAAAAATCTGAACTTTATAGATTTGGAGCACTCAAAAGTTGATTCGAGAGGCAACCGTGTTGCATAGTAGCTTTTAGGGCTAGTTTGAGGTAAGTAATGTCTTTAAATCATGTCCCGAGGGTATGAAACCTCGGACTTTACATCCTTTCACGGTTTTGGAGTGACGCTCACACTGGATGACTATTGAGTTGCGAAACTGCTTTTAAAACATATGTTTATAGTATTACTATGTTTTGATATATTTGGGCTGTAAGCCATGTTTGGGGCCTAGTGCCGATCTGTTTTAACCCCTTGGGGGCTATTTTACTGATATTCCTCAGTTAGAAATTATGATTTTACACTCAGTCCTTATTGCTAAATTGTTTAGACACTCAAAGTTTATTGATATTATTTCTTGAAATGAAATACAGTTTTGGGTCGAGAATCCCGTTTATTTATGGCCCGAGTGGCATGTTGAGAGTGTCTGACTGAGTGAGGCCGAGGGCCAATATTGTGAGGATATTTATGATATGAGAAAGGCCGAGTGCCTGAGAGATGATTGCCATGATTTTTCTTGTTATAGCGGTTGGGCTGTAGGAGCCCCTTCGGAGTCTGTACACACCCTCAGTGAGTGCAGGTACCTACTGAGTGCGAGTGCCGAGTGCCGAGTGATGAGTGATTGGGAGGTATGAGTGACAGTGAGGTTTCCCGTGGGGCTGATGCTGAGTGACTGTGAGGTGCTGAGTGACTGCTACTAAGTGATGGTGAGGTGCTGAGTGACTATTTATGAGTGATGATTTGGCTCGAGGGTCGATTTATAATGACATTTACTGAGTTTTGATTATGATTCGTTTCATCTTTCAAACTGATATTTGTGGGAGTTTTACTGAGAAACATTTGAAAATATATTTGTTCAAAGGATTTTTACGGAAACTGGTTTTCGAACTTATGTATATTTTATTGAGACTTGGTGCTTTACTGTTTTGTGGATTGGTGTTTTGTGCTGTGTGTTTCTTATCTACAGACTTGATTTACTTTCATTACTATTGAGTTGGCGTACTCATCATTACTCTCTGCACCTCTGTGTGCAGATCCTGGTACTGGTTCTGAGCAGTAGCCGTTTGAGTTCATTCATCGTCAGCATTCGGGATTTCGAGGTAGCTGTCCAGCGTCCGCAGCTTCTCCATTTCCCTTCCTTCATTAGTATTAGTATTTTATTCCGAGACATTGTTTATGACATTAGTAGCGTTAGTATTATATTAGATGCTCGTGATCAGTTGACTCCATTTCTGGGGGAATAGTTTAGACTGTGATTTTTATTATGCTTTGGTAAAGACTTAGAGGAATTTTTATACTCGTTTTAGAATATTATTAATGATTTTCGAGAACTTTATTAAAAAAAATATGTGTAAGTTAAGAGTTGGTTGGCTAGCCTAGTTCCACGATAGGCGCCATCACGACCTGTTAGGATTTGGGGTCGTGACATGCCGGTAAATTTCAGCTCATCAGGAGTGTCTTTTTCTCTCTACAGACCTTTTGGTCACAAATTTTCATATTGCCTAAGAAGATTGTAATGGAGATTGAAAGCACATACAGGAAATTATTATGGACATGAGGGGTAGAATGAGTAACAAAGCTTTAATTACTTGGGATAGACTGTGTTCCACAGTTAGTACGAGGGTAAAACATTTTAGACATCAAACATGAGCTATAATTTTTAAGTTACTTTGAAATCTATTTAGGAAAAAAGATAAATTGTGAATTCATAGGGTAAACATCTACTATAGTAAGAGCAGATCTATCCGAGCTATAACTGCTAAACAAGTATCATGGATGGTACAAACAAATATTAAAAAGCTCAAATTATGTAGAAGAGGCTAGGTATAGGGAAAGTTTATTTTGGCACAACATAGGTTCTCTATTAGGAAGATATGCTTAAACATTAGAGGTGGCTTTCAAAAAGTGCCTTAGAGAAGGCTTGTCTGTAATATTGGATCCCCGAGGTGGATATTTATATTGAGAAAACATCACAGAGGTTATAAACTAAAGATAGGATAATTAGATGAGGTATTGTGGATGATCAGACTTGCTCATTATGTAATACTGAGAACGAAAATTGCTCCCATATTTTTTTGTATGACATAGTAGACATTAGAATTTTACTAGATCAACATTCCAAATATTTTTGGACTAGACCATTAAGTTGGGCACATACAAGACAAGTTCATTCGAGATTTTTACTTAGCTATACTTGTTTGTAAACTTATTTACCTTCACAATTGGGGTTTTAACTTAAGTACAAGTAAATTTACAATTTACTAATTTTATACAAATTAATATTAATTGAGTATCCCTTGATTGCAACATTTTAACTTGGGAAAGAGATCTCACATATTTAGTAATCTCCCTTACCTCTTTGTCTCTCTCTCTCACTCCCCCCCCCCCCCCCCCCCTCCCTTCATTCTTTTGCCCTATTTTATAGATCTTCCATGATTCGCTTCTCCTTTTTAGAATCTCCTATTTTTTCTTTTTCAAAGAATTTAATAATGAATTTCACGTCATCAACTATCACCAACGAATCAGTTCTTATCCGTTGCCTCCCCAGATATTGACAGCCATAAAAAAGTTTCGAAGATTTAATTTTGAATTTGGATTTTTTAAAATTATTATTTGTTTCGATTGGGTGTCGCTACAAACAATCGGTAATATTCTCTAAAGTTTATATCTCAATTTTTAGGGTATTTGATAAAGATTAGAGTTGATTTTGGATGAATTTTCACATTGAAACTCGAAGAGGAAGAATATATTAAAGAAAATATTATAGTTGTATGAAATTTGCTTGAAAACTGTATTTAGTTGTATTCTGTTGTAGTTGTATTTTTTTATATGAATACCGAATGAAAGTTGCATAAGTTGTATACTATATGAATCATTGTATGAAATTTGCATTTAAGCTATAAATACTTTCTTTTACATAAAGTTGTATTTAAGTATAATTTTTTTAATTAATGATGTACTATAGTCGCATGAAATTCGTATGAAAGTTGTATTCTGTTGTAAGCGTATTATTTTTTGTATGCATACATACAAATCACATACAAAATACATACAAAGTCATATGCCACGGCCCAAAAGTCCACCAAATCGTGATGACACCTAACCCAACCCGCTAGGCAAACCCCACATACAAGATCAACTCTAATGAGAAATTATCAATAATCAATACAACTATCCTAATGACTGGTAGTACAACTCATGAGTTACTAAGATTTAGATTTATAGGTTGGTACGAAGAATAAAGACAACATCAGTTTGAAGTTTACATAAATAAAATCTAAGTCCTAAACTACCTGAACAAGAGGTAGCTTGAATATGGAACATTGGCATGCCTTCAATGCTAGGTTTCGTCATCCACAGTAGCTCGACTTCAAGATCTGTAGTGCAGAAGTGTAGTATAAGTACAACATGCCCCATGTACTCAGTAAGTATCCTTACCAATCTCGGTAAAGTAGTAATAAAGTTTTTAAGTAAAAAAGAACTTCGAATAACCCGTGCAACTCAACAACATGTACAATAACGAACATCAATAATAAAGGTGTACAACTGGGTAAGGATAATAAATAAGCTTAGCCAATTGAACATATCAAGCAAATACAACTTGCATCAACTCCGTACACAAAGAGACATGCACCAAGTTGTATGTGCTCAAATGCTCATACATGAATGTAAAGTCTGTACATAACAATGATCTAATTGTGTATCAATTTCCAAATACTACGTAATGAGTTAACGTTTTAAAGTATGATAATAACTCTCTTTTACATCAATCCGACACTCTCCAAGTGTCCAATAACTCACTAACAAGTCTCGTACATATGTAAAATGCAAATAGGTAGATGATATGTGTCACGACCCAAACCGATCGGCTGCGACGGGAACCCGGTACTTTACTCAACCGAGTACTGACGTAATGTATCTTTCTTATTACATCATCAAATACACGTGACATACGAGCCTAATAGGCCTACATGATCATTTATAAACTCAAAACATAGGACAACAAGGCCGTGCAATCTTTCAAGTACACGACATATGTCTACAAGCCTCTAAGAGTACATAAACGTCATAAAGGCCGGGACAGGGCCTGCCATACTAATAAGTACATATCATAATCATGTTGACCATATAAGCAACTCCGTAGCAAATGGAGCGCACCAACACCTTCCGCTGAGCTGATAGCCTACTTGAGGACTCTCAACCTGTTTATCAGGGCCTGCATGCATGAAACGCAACATCCCCAGGCAAAAGGGACGTCAATACAAATAATGTACCGAGTATGTAAGGAATGAAAATCAGTAAATAATAGACATGAGAGAAAATGGAGTAAAAGGCTCAACATGTATCTCTGAATAGCTCTGTGAATCATTTAATATTATAATGCCATGTATGTGTATAACTGTCATACCATGCATATGTATATGCGTTCATAAAATCATCAAGCCTCTGAGGGCATCCCATCATATCATCTCGGCCACTGTGGGAAAATCATCAACGTATACCAGCTGATCAGGTGGTGGTGCGTATATAACGCCGTAACCTTTTCCCATATCCAATATACATACATACATACATATACATACACACACGCACGCACGCACGCACGCACACACACACACACAGACATACATATATATATATATATATATATATATATATACACGCGTATATAACACCATCTAGTCATGGGTCAATGTCATGTATAAATGCATGAAATGCATAAGAAATACGTTAATAAGATTTCTCGAAATGTTACAAAAATAATATGCCTTTCGGATAAACTTTATCAAATACATATTTTTCTGAGACCCATAAACAGAAGATATAATAATAATTCACATGGTGAATCAAGAATAAAGACACCCCTAGTATTTCTATGAATGGAGTCATTTATGAAAGTTGCGTATTTCGCTTATTTCATTTGTATTATTTGGATCATGCCAAAAACAAAGAAGGGATAGCCTTAACATACCTAAACCGATTTTCTTGACAATCCCTTTAACACCGTTGATTGCGACAACGCGTAACGACGGATCAAAGCAGAAAAAAATCCGTATGATATTCTTGAGAAAAATTACACCGTACTCCCTTAAAATTACAAATCTCGTTGCTATTACGCAGTATAACTTCGTATGAAAAAATGTTGAAGCAAAATCACGTTGCAGATTATCTCACTTTGTAAAGGATTCATTTGAAATCTTGTTTAAGAATTCCATCCGTACTTAGCAAGCCAATCTATATCATCCACTTTAAATCCACTTTAAATCTTAGCATCTGTTGCTACAAGAAAGGAAGTAAATAGATGCCATACTTTTTTTGCCTTCTTGATATTCTTCAACCAAATGAGATAAAGTTACACATCTCTTTAAATGATGCCACCACCTTCTTAAGGTCATGAAGAGATGGAAACATGCTGCCAAATTTTCACACTCCCACGTGGATGTTTGTCACCTAGTAATTATCCAAAATCCACACTTAATTATTTTATCCATAAATTTGTAATTAATCTTCTACTAAAATTTATTAATTACCCGTTTATCCACATAATTAAGGATTATCTCAAATTATTTAAAATACTATTCACTTGTAATACACTTTGTACACCTTACTATTACGATGGCCATGTAGTACCTTGTATGGTACTAGTCCTTAAATACGAGGTATTTTAGCTCGGGTCGTATTTTATCCTAAAGTGTCAAACTTCGACGAAATTCATTTTCTTATATTTTCTTACCCTCTCAACCTTCACGAATTTACTCATCACTTGTTTGAAATAATATAATGCTTATAATCTCAAAATAATCTCATTCTCAAACTTACGTCAATTAGCTTATGACAAAATTTTAACAAACGAAAATGCGGGATGTACCATATCGTTTTCGAGCTTCTATGAATTTACTTATGGCATACTTTCATGTACGAAAACATGGGGTGTAATATTATTTCTCCCTTTGGAACATTCGTCTTTGAATGTTGACTGCTGCACTGATCATTTTCATAACTTATGTCTTCCGAATGCTTTAATATTCTCCTTGCCATTTAGGAAATTGTTCTTTGAATAAATCCAAAGGATAGGGCCTTCCCCCCTTTAGGCCTCTTTCTCACACCACGGTCTGTGGTCAGAATTCATCCAATCTCGTAACTCTTGCTACCTTCTGCCATGCAGCCTGTAGGACTTTTTCCTTGCGTGTGCTCCTATGCGACTCTTCCCTTCAGTTTTTAGCCAATCTTTAGGTCTCACATTAGGAGCATATACATAACTTGATAAGATGTCCCTCTAGTCATCTATAGGTGTATTGAAGTTCTTTGGTCGGTACTTTGTCAAACTTACGAATATTACCATATCTCATTTCGTATTTTTTAACTTCTATCCATCTATTGTTGATTTACCTCAATGTTGATCTACAATCTACCACTGACATCTTGAAACTTCTTACGTAAAACATTGCCACTAGGGCTTACATAGCATTAAGGAATATTCGAAGTGATTTTCCTAATCAACTTAGCGGCGATACTGTACTTCAATAACCGTACATTATAGCATCCCAATGTGACTCACTTACGTGGTTATTTTAATCCTGTACAATTCATAAAATCCCTTCAAATCATTACTCAATCGAAGGTCCAAACTTCATCCTTCATTTATCACAAGTATACCCTTATTTTACTACCAGGGAAACATTTCATCTCTTTTGAATGCTATTAGTTTTAGACTCCATTGAGTTCATTCAGGCTATACTGAGCTTTCTATAACTTAATGAAACTATCAGCTCTCTTGTTTTCATGGGCTTAATCCTAAGGACTTATCCATTATCATTACCTTCTCACTCGCCATTTCTTATCCTTACTCCTGTCTTCCTAAAACCATGTCGCTTTACCCTACTTTAGCTTGCGTCCTACACATATCTAGTTATACTACTCACAACCTTCTTTCAACTTGCTTGCACCATAGATTTCCTTGTGTTATTTTGGAACATCAAGCGAGACATCAAATAGTCTCAAACTCTTCTTTACTCTCTTAACTAGGCCTCTTGGTACCTAGAAACCATAGGCTGGAGGATATATGCCATTGACGCCGCCGCTATCATTCCTGGATACTGAATCCCAGCGCTTCTAGCCTTCTATCCGAAGTATGACTATTCATGATCTTCTGCATTTGAGTGTCTCGTACATTGTTCACCTTTACCTTACTTACCTTAAAATCTCGCATCACATCTTCTATCTCTTTCATGACCTCCCTTCCACATAGGTATAATTCACATCCGTTACTTGAAGCTCTATTATAATACTTGCACCTCTAGTGCATACACACTCTGGTGGGAGCTTCATATTGACTCCTTATGATTGTAGACCATTATAGAATATGGCTACTGTACTATCTCTCTTTTACCTATGATATTAAGAGCGATCCTACAATGTTCTTAATCACGATTTCTATAATTTTCCGGGTCCAATAATCAGACTCCTGATTTACTTCGTTGTTGTAACTCTTTAGTTTCCTCTTCTTTCTGATCAACCTTTATGTAGGCTTAAGCTATCTTCTGATCTGTAACTCACGGTATTAGTGATTACTTTAGCCTTTCATGGGTGCTATGGAATATCCATGATACAATCTTCTAATAATTCAATCCTTTGTTTATGCCCTAGGCTCAATTCTTTCTTTTAACTTGTAACGACCCGACCGGTCGTTTTGCGCTTTAGGATCCCATTCCCCTAAATGACACTTCCCGTAGTTGCTTTTAATGATTTATGACTTGTGGGAATCGGTGGTTCAGGATTTGGAAGAGTTTGGAATGGTATAGTAACACTTGGTTCCTTAAGGTTGGACTTTAAGGCCAAGTTTGACTTCGCTCAACGTTTTGAGTAAATGACCTCAGAATCGAGTTTTGACGGTTCCGGTAGCTTCGTATGATAATTTCGGACCTGGGCGTGTGTCCAGAACAAGTTTTGGATGACACGGGAGAGTTTAGGCGCCAAATAGTGAAGTATGATTTCTTAAGTTTAAGAATTTAGGTTTGGAACATGTTTTTGTGTCATCGAGGTCCGAAAGGAATTTTGAGACCGGGAATAGTTCCATTATGTCATTTATGACTTACTCGCAAAATTTGGTGTCATTCTGAGTAGTATAGGTCGGTTCGGCGCATTGTTAGCAAAGTCAAGAACTTAAAGTTCATAAGTTTGATTCTAGGGGTTTTGAGGTGTGATTTTGAGTTTTAGCGGTCTTTTGGGTGTTCCGAAGGCTCGAGAAAGTCCGTGGGATAATTTGGGACTTGTTGGTATAACTGGACGGGGTCGGCAGGGGCTTCGAGGGTGTTTCCGGGGTGGTTTCTAACCATTTTCCCCCTATCTGCTGCTGCTGTTTTCTGGTGTCGCTGGTGTTCTATGCGATCACGCTCCATAATGTGCTATCGCGAAGAAGAAATTTAAGGGGGGGGGGGGGGGGTGGAATTTGGCCTATGCGATCGCAGGGGGTTTAGTGCGATCGCACAAGAGGAAGGGCTGGGGCTACCGTTGAGGGCCTATGCGATCGCGGGGGTTGGAGATGCGATCGCACAAGGGTGCGTTTGGAGGTTGTGAGGCGTTTGTCCTGTGCGAATGAGGGCTGTTATTCGAACGCATAGGAGGAATCAATGGGGCATCATAGTTGGCCTATGCGATCGCGGAGGAGGGTCGCCTGGGCAGTGTCATATTTTAAACGGGAAATTTTCACTTCTTCTCCAAATTTCATTTGGTGTGGGCGATTTTGGGAGCTTTCAAAGAGGAGATTTCATCTAGAAATTGTGAGGTAAGTAATTCCTAATATAAATTAAGTTGAATACTTGGATTTTTAGGTAGATTAACACACTAATTAGTGAAAAATCATGGGTTAGAGTAAAAACCTAGGTTTTATGAAAAATGGAAGAATTGCTAAGGAATTTGCTATGGAATCGTACACAAACTATATATTAATGATCCTTAGGTTATGGGTAAGTGTTTCCTTTGAAAATTTCCGGAATCCGAGCATGTGGGTCCGGGGGTGTATTTTGGGATTTCTTCAAAGTAAGATGAAATAGCTAAGTAAATAGGAGAATTCCATACTTTTGAGTATAAATTGATGTATTTATGTATTATTTGACTAGTTACGAATCCTTGGGTGACGAGTTTGGAGTTTCGGGCGCGTTCTTGACCCGGAAAGTAGGTTCTACGCGAGGTGAGTCTCCTTTCTAACCTTGTAAGAGGGAAATTGTCCCCAAAGGTAATTATAAATAATTGCATGTCCTTATTTGCGGGGGCTATGCGCGTACGAAGTGACGAGAGTCCGTGCGTAGCAACTAGTATGTTATGTTGGGTAGTTTTAGGACTCATAAGCATGCTTTTATGTTCCTTACATGTGTCCCTAAATGTATTTTGAGTTGCATAGTATCCTTGATTGGTATGAGAGCATTATGAAGTTACGTTCAAACATTATATTGCTTAAGTTCTTGCTTTCAAGTATGATCTCTGTTAAATCCCTAAATATTGATAATTTTGTGTATGTATACAGCACCCGCATCGCATGTATGATTCGTGAGCGGGATAGCCCTACCATTATGTCAACCGCGTCGCATGTTCGATTCGCGAGCGGGGTAATAGATGCATCTATGGTTCGAGCCGTTCGACCCTCGGCAATGCACACTTATTTTATGCGACGCTTCGGCCGTACGCTTTCGGCATACTATGTGCTATATATTTGACTAGGAGTTTTGTTGTAATTGTATAGACTGTTTTGTGTGGAAAGGAAATTTAGTACATTATATGCTAGTGAAATTTGACATGTAAAGGTAGCTGCAAATTTATACTTGATATTTCATGTCTTTGTGATTACTACGATTGTTATACCTGCCTATCTCTTATTAAATTATGTTATTTAATTGTTGAACCTAGTAAGTATCACGTCTACCTCTCGTCACTATTTCTTCAAGCTTAGACGGGATACTCACTGGGTACATATTTGTTTATGTACTCATGCTATGCTTCTGTACTTAATTGTAGAGTCTATGAGACAGGTGCATCTGGGTATTCATCCGGAGCTCGTCCCTGACGTATAGTTGGCGCGGACTTCTCGGTGAGCTGCTTTCCTTGACGTTTTTCTCTGGCAGCACCTTGGAGTTCCTCTTTTCTTTTGCTATGTCTGTATTACATTTCTTCAGACAGTAGGGAAAACTTGTACTTTCTTTTGAATACTCGTTTTTATTAGATGCCCGTAGACTTGTGACGCCAGTTCCTGGCATGCCCACGTAGTGGATATTCTATTCTTTTGGGTTGTAATTATTGGTGGTGATTACTATATTTATTACTCACTTTATGTTTGTCTAAGTCACTTGTTTACTTTGAAAATTAAAAATTCAAAAGCCTCTCAAGTATTGGAAAATGTTTTATGAATTAAAAGGGATCACTAGTAAATTAAGGTTGGCTTGCCTGGCATCGGAGTTGGGCGCCATCGCGACCTAAATGGGGATTTGGGTTGTGACAACATGGTATCAGAGCTCTAGGTTCATGTAGGTCTCACAAGTCACGGGCAAACCTAATATAGTATTGCGGTTCGATACGGAGATGTCTGTATTTATCTTCTGTAGGCTATAGGGTGTTAGGAAACCTCTCTTTATTCATATTCTATCATGCAGCCGATGGTATACTAAATCGCATTCTTCTATTCTCTCACAGATGGTGAGGACTCGCACGACTGACGTTCCAGACCCGGGAGATGCCGCTACCCCCGCTGTCCAAGGCTGTAGCAGAGGTTGGGGGAGGACACCGGCTCGAGGTAGGGGACGTGGGTGTCCCAGAGCTGTTCCATTAGCACCCCCAGCGGATCCGGCAGAGGAACCCATTACCGAGGAGCAGGGTGAGGTTCCCTCAGCAGATCCAGCTCCGATGGACTTCATGAATGCACCGGGGCTTCCAGGAGGTCATGGGTCGTATGATGCAGTTCATGGATACTATGACGCAGGCTGGTTTATTTCCAGCGGATCCTGCCATATCCCAGGCGGGAGGGGGAGTTCATACCCCTACTGCCTAGGATGCAGGGCATGCATCAGCAGTATATCAGACCCCGGGTACACTACCCGTGGGTGGAGCCCAGCCTGTAGCAGCAGCACCTGAGCTCAGACCAGCTGCGGACGACGATCCGCAGAAGTTACTGGATAGATGGACCCGATTTCAGCCTCCTGTCTTCGGGGGTGAGAGGGGAGAGGATGCCCAGGACTTCATTGATATGTGTAGGAAAAAAATGCACAATATAAGGATACTGGAGTCCCATAGAGTGGACTTCCCTACTTTTCAGCTTGAGGGGAGGACCCGCAGATGGTGGAAGTATTATATCCTCGGTAGAACGGCAAGTTCCCCTCGCATCACTTGGGAGCAGTTCACTCAGTTGTTCCTGGACAGATATATTCCACCCTCCGAGAGGGAAGAGCTGCAGTATCAATTTGAGCAGCTGGAGCAGGGACAGATGTCAGTGACAGACTACGAGGCCAGGTTTTCTGAGTTGTCTCGTCATGCCCTTATGATACTTCCTACTGATGCTGAGAGAGTGCAGATATTTGTAGCTGGCTTGCACTTAGGTATTAGGAAAAACATGTCCCGAGAGGTGGAGATTGGGACTCCCTATCAGCTTATGGTCGAGATAGCTCGCCGAATTGAGGGTTATCGATCGAGGGGCAGAGAGAAGAGCCAGCAGAATAAGAGAGCTAGGTTTTCTGGAGATTTCAGAGGTGCCCCAGCCAGGGGTAGAGGTCAGTTCGGTAGAGGCCAGCCTAACAGGCCTCCATATTCAGCTCCTCCACCACCTCCCCATAGTGCTCCAGTGAGGCTTTATTTCAGCGCCATGCTGTAGAGTTCCTACCGTCCACCAGCCATTCAGGGTTCCTCCAACGGGTATTCTGGTCATCAGGGGTCTTCTAGTCCCTACTTCAGTTCCATTCCAGAGAGTTCTCACCGTCCCCCAACTATCCAGAGTTCTTCTTCAGGGCAGCAGGCCATTCCACCGGTGAGATGTTATGAGTGTGGGGATCCAGGCCATATGAGGCGGACTTGTCCGAAGCTTCGGGGAAAGGCCGTCCAGCAGAGTTATCATCCTACATTCTCAGCACCGGTGGTTTGTCCCCCAAGAGGTGGAGGGCAGGCTGGTAGAGGTCGTCCCAGAGGTGGAGTCCAGATAGGGGGAGCTCAGTCGGCCCCTATTCATTCCAGCGAAGGTCAATCATTCAGTGCTCCAGCTAGATTCTATGCTATTCCGGCCAGATCAGATGCAGTGGCCTCAGATGCCGTGATTACAAGTATTATTTCAGTATGTGGTAGAGAGGCATCAGTGTTATTTAATCTAGGATCCACCTATTCATATGTTTCAGCCTAATTTGCTCATTTCCTGGATGTTCCTTGTGAGTCCTTGGGCACCCCTATTTATGTGTCCACTCCCGTGGGCGATTTTGTGGTGGTGGACTGGATTTGTCGGTCATGTGTGATTACATTTTGTGGGTTCAAGACTAGAGCAGACCTCCTATTGCTCGATATGGTTGATTTTGAGATTATCCTGGGCATGGATTGACTATCCCCCTATCATGTCGTGCTAGATTTCCATGCCAAGACAGTTACTTTAGCCATGCCCGAGTTGCCTAAGCTGGAGTCGATAGGTTCCTCAGTTAGTGCATCCAGTCGGATTATTTCTTTCCTGAAGGCTCGACATATGGTCGAGAGGGGTTGTCTGGCGTATCTTGCTTATGTGCGGGATACCACCGCCGAGTCTCCGACGATTGATTCAGTGCCAGTGGATTGATAGTTTGCTGATGTATTCCCTTCACACCTTCCAGGCATGCCCCCGGATTGTGATATTGATTTCTGTATTGATGTAGCTCCAGGCACTCAACCTATTTCCATTCCCCCGTACCGTATGGCTCCGAAAGAATTGAAGGAGCAGCTTGAGGAGTTGTTGGCTAAGGGGTTTATCACACCGAGTGTATCGCCATGGGGTGCTCCAGTTCTATTTGTGAAGAAGAAGGATGGGTCTATGCGGATGTGTATTGATTAACGCCAGATGAACAAGGTCACCGTTAAGAACAAGTATCCATTGCCGCGTATCGATTATTTGTTTGACCAGTTGCAGGGTGCTCGGGTGTTTTCTAAGATTGATTTGAGATCAGGGTACCACAAGCTGAAGATTCGGGACTCGGATGTTTCGAAGACTGCTTTTCGAACGAGATATGGCCATTATGAGTTCCTGGTGATGTCCTTTGGTTTGACTAATGCCCCAGCAACATTTATGGACATGAGGAACAGGGTGTTCAGGCTGTATATTGATTCTTTTGTCATTGTCTTCATTGATGACATTTTGATTTACTCACGTAGCCTGGGAGAGCACGAGCATCATTTGAGAGTTGTGCTCCAGACTTTGTGCTCCAAACTTTGCGAGAACATAATCTATGTCACGCCCCAAAACCAAGGGACACGACCGACGCTCAACCGGAGGACCCCAGTCAAGCGGACCTAGATTTACCTTTCCTATCCCACACATTACCCACGTGATTTCAATATATGATATACATGTGAAATAACAAGTTAGTCTTAAACATAAAATTATAACTTGAATTCATTTCTTCTTCCTAGCGTTAACAACATATGATACCAAATGCTTACCAACATACATACAACATACATACTTCTACCACGTGGACCACGATTGTCACTATCCAAAATACATATGTACAATACCCACATTGTGTCTATGGAGCCTCTACGAGTAGTAGGAGTTTATACAATACTTGCCGGCAACAAGGCTCCGGCTATACCTTACAATTCAAGACAGACCCAAAAGAAGGTGGCATGAACCACACGTGGCCCTGAGGGGAAATGGGGATCACCAACACGGCTGACGAAATGGACAGGAGGCACTACTGTCGGTGGGCTGAGTTACCTGCTATGGAACCACCTACAATCATCATAAAATGTAGCGCCCCCGATAAAAGGGATGTTAGTACCATTGAATAGTACTAGTATGTATGAACAACTTTACTCTAAGTAAGATCAACAATGCACAGATAAGAAACAGCCATAGATATCAAACAGTCACAACACAAAGATACGGAAATAATCACAATTAAATTTCCACAGGTTCTTATCTCAACACCATCACACTCCACCCTTATTCATTCTCAACATTCCACCCTTATTTCTACCTGTTGCGGCGCGCAACCCGATCCCACCTGACAATCATGTTTATTTATTATGTTGCGGTGCGCAACCTGATCCCACCGAACAATCACAACTCAGCCTTATTACGTCCTGTTGCGGCGTGCAACCCGATCCCACTATACAATCATATTCCACCCTTATTTCTACCTATTGCGGCGCGCAAGCCGACCGTACAATCACATTCCATGTCAACATTTTCAATTCACAATTCAATCACAGAGAATTTCATTATAAGAACACGATTTAAATACAACCCACCATCCATATGAGTTCAAGTCACAACAAATCTTGCCCAACTACGAGTCATATAAAACATTATCACAATCAGCGTGGTACGATTAAATCAACCACAATTCATGTTCATCATTTCATTTCACAACTCTTAGCACTTAGTCATATTCACATGCTTGGGTTTGTTACCAATCTCTCATACCAACATACTAGAGTATTTAACCAACCTTACACTTGGTAAACGCATTCACAAGTAAATCACTTTTTCACAATTCCGAATGGCATAATACATGGAATTCAACTAGACAGTCATAGAGTAGAACATCATGCCTCAACATATTCAGAACACCCAATTTACACATATTCAGACAATTATCACAAAGCGGCTGTTCCGGCACCAACAAGGTGACTTTACGAAGATTAAATTTAGCCATACATACATGGGGTCGAAATCCCTTTTTAACCTTTACTCATAAATCACCGAACCGACTAGTACCGTCAATCTAGTTCACAATAAAACAAATCATGCATACAATTCGAACTCTCTTAAGTATTTTGCCGAACACTATGTGACCCCATTAGATTACCAACCCCTTCTTTGTGCAATTTACCCTGACCCACTTCCTTTTACAAGATTAACACCATTATTAAACATGCATGCACAGTCTTAGTTAATATTTTCAAGAATCAATTCATGCTAATCCTCACTTTGTATAAAATCAGAAAATTAATGGAAAAAGTGTTGGGAACGCTTACCTGCTAGAATGAGGAAGAAGAAGATTACTCGAAATATCAGGCCTGAGGGACTTTGAAAATCAAATTGATGGAAGAACCACTTTCTCTCTCAAGAACTCTCCCTTCCTTCTATCTATTTTGCTCAGAAAAGTCGTTAAAATTAAGGGGTGTGGCGTTTTAAAGAACTGGGGGTCGGGTTCTAAAATTAGAAAAATAGGAGCCCCGACACGGAATGCGGTCAGGAATGCGATCACCTTCGTAACATGCGGTCTGCAGACCGGTCACAGAATGGCCT
Source organism: Nicotiana undulata (assembly GCA_005239495.1). Classification (NCBI taxonomy): domain Eukaryota; kingdom Viridiplantae; phylum Streptophyta; class Magnoliopsida; order Solanales; family Solanaceae; genus Nicotiana; species Nicotiana undulata. The sequence continues at coordinate 47,647 of ML254238.1, read as the reverse complement.
TCCAGGTGGGCCAAAATTGAAAACACACTGCACATGTATGCGACCACTATGCGGTCTGCATACAGGTTATGCGATCGCATAGTGCGTCGCACAACCTCCCTCACCAAAAACCAACGGGCAAGAATACGACAACTATGCGGTCCGCATAACTAGAATGCCATCGCATTGTGGACCGCAATGTTGTCCTCAATTTGGGCAGTGGCCTGCCCAGGTATGCGACCATTATGTGGTCCGCATACCCGTTATGCGATCGCATAGTGCATCACATAATGCCCAACTTCTGGAAAATTACATCTTTCAAATTCCGGGGTACTTTTTATTCAAAATAGGTCCGTTTTAAGGATTTCTACAATTATAACACCTCGGGGACTTATTCGGGCATTATTTTAAACTAAATTTTTTACGGGTCCTTACATCATCCCCCACTTAAAATCATTCGTCCTCAAATGAGGATTTTTGGAATTCATTTGGTTTTGAAAACATGTCATGCAAACTCCCAATTTCACTAACTCTAATATTTTCTGAAAATTTCGCCAGAGTTTCCGTTGTATTTAGACCTATCTACCTATCAGGGAGCCCCCGAAACACATTTCCATGCATCATTACACAATTTCTGTTATCCCTACAACTGGTATACAATTGATTACCTCAACACTTGAACTTATCCAATCACTTTGACAACTACACGTAGTTCATTCTCTTTACATCACAAATTTGCATATGATTCAATTAGTGTCACATACTTGCACATAATTTGGTCATTTTAGTGAGTCCCATACAATTCGATCACCTCAATACACCGTATATATTTCAATTAATCATTACCAATCTACACTACTATTAATCATTTGCTTATCACATAAGTGTAACAAAACTGTCATTTACTTCAAGGGTTGCACACTACCCAATTAATAACAACATATACAATTTTTATCATGCATTGGGAAGTCACAACAATAAGGCAATTAGGGGAAAATGGGGTGTCTTTGCAAAAATCTGAATACAACATCAAATTGCCTAGAGATAATAGTTCGCACGATCACTACTTGACTTGCTCAAACAGATGAGGATATTTTTCTCTCATTTCTTTCTCTACTTCCCACGTGGCTTCCTCGACTCGTTGACTTTGCCATAACACTTTAACAGAATCAATCTCTTTGTTTCTCAATTTACGGACTTACCTATCAAGAATAGCAACCGGAACCTCTTCATATGATAACTCTTCAGTAACCTCAATAGCCTCAACTGGCACGATGGCAGATGGATCTCCAACCAATTTCTTCAACATAGACACATGGAACACCGGGTGCACTAATGACATTTCAAGGGGCAATTACAGCATATAAGCCACCTGTCCTATCCTTTGAGCGATCCAATATGGCCCGACGTACCTAGGGCTCAACTTCCCTTTCTTCCCAAATCGCATGACTCCCTTTATGGGAGACACCTTCAAGAACACCCAATCATCTACTTGGAATTCCAATTCTCTTCGACGAACGTCCGCATAGGATTTCTGACGACTCTGAGCAGTTTTCATCCTTTCCTGAATGACTCTGACTTTTCCATAGCTTGGTGCACAAGATCTGGCCCTAAAAATTCCGCCTCACCAGCTTCGAACCATCCAATCGGAGATCTACACCTTCTTCCGTACAATGCCTCAAATGGGGCCATCTGAATACTAGCATGAAAGTTGTTATTGTAAGCAAATTCGATAAGCGGCAAATGGTCATCCCAAAAACCTTTGAAATCTAAAACACAAGCTCGTAACATATCTTCAAGCGTCTGAATAGTCCGCTCCGCTTGACCATCGGTCTGTGGGTGGAAAGCCGTGTTGAGATTCACCTGAGTACCCAGACCTTGCTGAAATTCCTCCAAATATTAGCTGTGAACTGGGCTCCTCGATCTGAGATAATAGAAACTGGAGTGCCATGAAGTATGACTATCTCCTTCATATACAACTGAGCATACTGTTCTGCAGTATCGGTGGACTTGACTGGCAAAAAGTGAGCTGATTTGGTGAGTCGGTCCACTATCACCCAAATTGAATCGAACTTGCGTTGAGTGCCAGGTAACCCTACCACGAAATCTATGTTGATCATCTCCCATTTCCACGTCGGTATTTCCATAAGCTGAGTTAATCCACCGGGCTGCTGATGCTCGGCCTTCACCTACTGACAATTCAGACATCTAAATACAAAGTCCGCCACACCCCTCTTCATACCGCTCCACTAATAAATTTCCCGGAGATCATGATACATTTTTCGTAGAACCTGGGTGCACAAAATACCTGGAATTATGAGCCTCCGCCATTACCCTCTCCCGAAGATTATCCACATCTGGAACACATAGCCTACCTTGACATCGCAATACCCCATCATCGCTGCCGAGTGAAAATGCCGAAATCTTGTTATTCAGAACTACCTCCTTCAACTGTGCGTATGCTGGATCAATAAACTGCTTTTCTTTGACTTCTGCTACAAGTGACGATTCTGCTCCATTATGCACCATAACCTCCCCTTCGTCTGAGGTCAAAAGACAAACCCCCAAACTGGCCAATTGATAAACCTCCCGAGCCAAGGGCCTCTGATTCGCTTCCAAATGAGCCAAACTACCCATAGATACTGAAGACTCTTATGGTCTGAGAACACGTCCACATGGACCCCATAAAGATAATGCCGCCAAAGTTTTAATGCAAACACCACTGCCGCGAGCTCCAAATCATGCGTCGGATAATTCTTCTCGTGATTCTTGAGTTTCCTTGAAACATACGCTATAACCTTCCCATGTTGCATCAACACACACCCTAAACCAACCCTTGAAACATCGCAATAAACCACAAATCCCTTTATACCTTATGGCAAGGTCAATACCGGTGCCGAAGTCAACCTCGACTTCAATTCTTGAAAACTCTTCGCACAAGCGTCGGACCACTGGAACTTTATTGCTTTCTGCGTCAATTTAGTCAATGGGGAGGCGAGGGTAGAGAATCCCTCCACAAACCTCCGATAATACCCAGCTAGACCCAAGAAATTGCGAATCTCTGTCGGGGTCGTTGGTCTAGGCCAATCTTTCACTGCCACGATTTTCTGGGGATCAACCTGAATCCCTTCTCTGGAAACAACATGACCGGAAAAGGTGACTGATTCTAGCCAAAACTCACATTTCAAAAATTTAGCATACAACTGGTGATGATGAAGAGTCTATAGAACTGCCCTAAGATGGTTAACATGATACTCCCGACTCCGCGAATAGAAAAGGATGTCATCAATAAAAACAATCACGAAGGAGTATAGAAATGGCTTGAAAACTCGGTTCATAAGATCCATGAAAGATGCTGGAGCATTGGTCAGTCCAATGGACATTAACAAAAATTGAAAATGACCATAACGAGTCCTGAAGGTGGTCTTAGAAATATCCTGCTCTCTTATCTTCAACCGATGATACCCGGACCGTAAATCCATTTTGAAAAAAAAACTCGCACCTTGCAATTGGTCGAACAAATCATCTATCTGAGGCAATGGATATTTGTTTTTGATGGTGACTTTGTTGAGCTGTCGATAATCAATGCACATCCGAAGCGACACATCCTTCTTTCTGAAAAAAAGAACCGGTGCGCCCCAAGGTGACACACTCGGCGGAATGAACCCCTTTTCTAATAAGTCCTTCAATTTTTCCTTTAACTCCCTCAACTCTGTTGGCGCCATTCTGTAAGGTGGAATAGATATTGGTTGCGTATCTGGTAGTACATCAATGCCGAAATCGATCTCTCTATCTGGCGGAATCCCTGGAAGCTCGCCCGAAAATATTTCAAGAAACTCATTCACAACAGGCACATACTCGGGAGAAGGCACCTCTGAAGTGGTATCCGCAACCCGAACGAAATGATAAACACACCTCTTCTTGATCATCTTCGAAGCCTTAAGGCAGGAAATAAACCTACCCTTCGGCACCACACCATTCCGCCTCCACTTAATAACCGGCTCATTAGGAAACTCGATCCTCATAACTCTGGGTCGGCAGTCGAGTTTAGCAAAGCATGAATAAAGCTAGTCCATTCCCATGATAGCATCAAAATCTACCATCCCAAGCCCGATAAGATCGGCCGTGGTATCTCGACCACACACCATGACAATGAAATTTCTATAGACTCGCGCGGCTATAATAGAATCACCAATCAGAGTCGATGCAGAGAACGTCTCATGAAGTTGTTCGGGTTCTATCCCAAAACTTGAAGCAATAAATGGGGTAACATAAGACAAAGAGGACCCTAGATCAATAAGAGTATAAACATCAAGGGCATGTACAGTCAGAATACCTGTGACAACATCTGGATAAGCCTCCGTACTCTGGAGACCACTTAAACCATAGAATCGACTGGGTCCACCTCTACCTCATACTCCACACCTAACTACACCGCGCCCTACTGGAGCTGGAGGACGCACTGAGGATGTGGGGACTAAAGAACCGGATGGTTGAGCAAAATCCCTACCTGTGCCCTGACTGGGCGCACGACAGTCCCGCTGAATATGACCTCTCACTCCACATCTATAGCACATCGGGATATCCAAGTAACAAGATCCAGTATGAAACCTCCCACACTTAGGGCATGGGCCCCGCCGCTGCTGCTAGGATCTCCCACCCGAACGACCTGACTGAGGAAACCTCCTGCTAGCTGAATCGGGTCCAAAACGACCTCCCTGCTGATAATTGTGCATGGATGGCAGTGCACTAGTTGAGGACTGTGCGTAAGACTGGGACGACCCTGATGACCCTCTCCCATGAACTGGTCTCCCTCCTCCAACTGAACTCCCCGAGTGTCCCGCTGACCGGGCCCTGCTTCTACTCTCTCTCTCTCTGACCTTATCTTCAATTTCCTAGCCTTTATAGCCTGGGAGAATCCCACAATCTTCCCATAATTCATGTCTGAGTGCAAGGCAGCTGTAGCAGCTTCATTCAGAACTAAGGGACTAAGGCCCTGAGCGAAACGTCGAACCCTGGCATCCATAGTCTACACCAAGTGAGGAGCATACTTATACAACCGCACGAACTCCATATAGTACTCCTACACACTCATGGTTCCCTGTCTAAGGACCTCAAACTCTATAGCACAGGCTTCCATAGTCTCGGCAGGCAAGAAGTGATCCATGAAAGCATCGACGAACTCATCCCACCTCGCCGGAGGACTTCCCTCCCGACGGGAATCCTCCCACATCTCAAACCATGAATATGTTGTTCCCCTCAGCCTATAAGAAGCTAACTCAACCCCCTCTGTCTCTGTAGCCTTCATAACCAGAAGAGTCTTGTACATCTCATCTAGAAAATCCTGCGGATCGGCCTCTGGATCAGTACCTGAGAACTCTGGAGGGGCCAACCGCAGAAACTGGTTGACTCTGGAACCGGAGGAATCTCCCTGCCCGCTAGAGGACGCAGGGGCAGCATGAGATCTTTAGGCCTAAGCGTCCACCAAGTGAGTCAACATATGGATAGCTCCCCTAAGGTCACCATCGGAGGTACCAGGACCGGAAGCTGGAACTGAAGAAGGATCAGGAATGTTAGCAGGAGGGATTGCAGCACCCTCCGCCGCATCAGGAATAGGAACATTCTGGTCCGAAATAGAAAGGCCAGGCAGATTCAAGGTCGGGAAATCACTCTCACCCGCACCATCTGGTACAGAATTCACGACCAATCATGGGGTGGCATTGGCCTCAAGGCCGAGTCGAGCCTCTTATTTGGTTCCATTTACTGACAAGTTGGAACAATGCACGAGTTAGGCAAGGATAATTTCACTTTCCACTTCACCGCTCGATACAAAATAACAATGAAAGGGTATTTTCCTAAATGTCCATGTAGCCCCCTAATTATAGATGTAGTCGACAACACACCGATAAGAAAGGCTCTACTAGACACGGCTCTGAGACATCCTAGGACACTTTTAAAACCTTAGGCTCTGATACCAAGTTTGTCACGCCCCAAAACTGAGGGACACGACCGACGCTCTACCGGAGGACCCCAGTTAAGCGGACCTGGATTTACCTTTCCTATCCCACACATTACCCACGTGATTTCAATATATGATATATATGTGAAATAGCAAGTTAGTCTTAAACATAAAATTACAACTTGAATTCATTTCTTCTTCTTAGCGTTAACAACATATGATACCAAATGCTTACCAACATACATATAATATACATACTTCTACCACATGGACCACGATTGTCACTATCCAAAATACATATGTACAATACCCACATTATGGCTACAGAGCCTCTACGAGTAGTAGGAGTTTACACAATACTTGCCGGCAACAAGGCTCCATCTATACCATACAATATAAGACAGACCCAAAAGAAGGTGGCATGAACCACACGTGGCCCCGAGGGGAAATGGGGCTCACCAACACGGCTGACGAAACAGAGAGGAGGCACTACTGTCGGTGGGCTGAGTTTCCTGCTATGGAACCACCTATAATCATCATAAAATGTAGCGCCCCCGGCAAAAAGGACATTAGTACCATTGAATAATACTAGTATGTATGAAAAACTTTACTCTTAGTAAGATCAACAATGCACATATAAGAAACATCCATAGATATCAAACAGTCACAACACAGAGATACCAAAATAATCACAATTAAAGTTCCACAGGTTCTTATCTCAACACCATCACACTCCACCCTTATTCATTCTCAACATTCCACCCTTATTTCTACCTGTTGCGGCGCGCAACCCGATCCCACCAGAAGATCACAGCTCAGCCTTATTACGTCCTGTTGCGGCGTGCAACCCGATCCCGTATAATTATATTCCACCCTTATTTCTACCTGTTGCGGCGCACAACCCGATCCCACCGTATAATCACATTCCATGTCAACATTTTCAATTCACAATTCAATCACAGAGAATTTCATTATAAGAACACGATTTCAATACAACCCACCATCCATATGAGTTCAAGTCACAACAAATCTTGCCCAACTACGAGTCATATAAGACATTATCACAATCAATGTAGTACGATTAAATAAAGCACAATTCCTTTTCATCATTTTATTTCACAACTCTTAGCACTTAGTCATATTCACATGCTTGGGTTTGTTACCAATCTCTCATACCAACATACTAGAGTATTTAACCAACCTTACACATGGTAAAAACATTCACAAGTAAATCACTTTTTCACAATTCCGAATAGCATAATACATGGAATTCAGCTAGACAGTCAGAGAGTAGGACATCATGCCTCAACATATTCATAACACCCAATTTACACATATTCAGACAATTATCACATAACGGCTGTTCCGGCACCAACAAGGTGACTTTACGAAGATTAAAGTTAGCCATACATACTTGGGGTCAAAATCCCTTTTTAACCTTTCCTCACAAATCGAACTCTCTTAAGCATTTTGCCGAACACTATGTGACCCTATTAGATTACCGACCCTTTCTTTGTGCAATTTACCCCGACCCACTTCCTTTTACTAGATTAACACCATTATTAAACATGCATGCAAGGTCTTAGTTAATATTTTCAAGAATCAATTCATGCTAATCCTCCCTTTGTTTAAAATTAGAAAATTAATGGAAAAAGGGTTGGGAACTCTTACCTGCTAGAATGAGGAAGAAGAAGATTACTCGAAATATCAGGCCTGAGGGACTTTGAAAATCAAATTGACGGAAGAACCACTTTTTCTCTCAGGAACTATCCCTTCCTTCTCTCTATTTTGCTCAAAAAACTCGTTTAAATGAAGGGGTGGGGCGTTTAAAAGAACTGGGGGTCGGGTTGTAAAATTAGATAAATAGGAGCCCTGACACGGAATGCAGTTAGGAATGCGATCACATTCCTGACATGCGGTCCGCAGACCGGTCGCAGAATGGCCCTCCAGGTGGGCCAAAATTGAAAACACACTGCACAGGTATGCGACCACTATGCGGTCCGCATACACGTTATGCGATCGCATAGTGCGTCGCATAACTTCCCTCACCAAAAACCAACGGGCAAGAATGCGACAACTATGCGGTCCGCATAACCAGAATGCGATCGCATTCTAAAACGCATAGTTGTCCTCAATTTGGGCAGTGTCCTGCCCAGGTATGCGACCTTTATGCGGTCCACATACCCGTTATGTGATCGCATAGTGCGTCGCATAACGCCCAACTTATGGAAAATTACATCTTTCAAATTCCGGGGTACTTTTTATTCAAAATAGGTTCGTTTTAAGGATTTCTACAGTTATAACAACTCGAGGACTTATTCGAGCATTATTTTAAGCAAGAAATTTTACGGGTCCTTACAGCTATATGCTAAGTTATCCAAGTGTGAGTTCAGGTTGGATTCCGTGGCATTCTTGGGACATGTGGTATCCGGAGTAAGTATCAAGGTTGATCCTAAGAAGATTGAGGCAGTTCAGAGTTGGCCATGCCCTACTTCAACTATAGAGATCAGGAGTTTCTTGGGTCTAGCAGGATATTATCGCCGATTCGTGGAGGGCTTTTCATCCATTTCAGCCCCACTGACTAGATTGACTAAGAATAATGCCCCATTTCGATGGTCCGACGAGTGTGAGGCGAGCTTTCAGAAGCTCAAGACAGCATTGACCTCAGCATCAGTTCTAGTATTGCCTTCCACTTCTGGGATGTATATAGTGTATTTTGACGCTTCACGCGTTGGCTTGGGGTGTGTGTTGATGCAGGAGGGGAGAGTTATTGCTTATTCTTCTCGCCAGCTGAAGGTTCATGAGAAGAATTACTCTGTGCACGATTTGGAGTTGGCGGCGATTGTTCATGCTCTTAAGATTTGGAGGCATTACTTGTATGGGGTGTCCTGTGAGGTTTATACAGACCACCGCAGCTTGCAGCACTTGTTCAAGAAGAGGGATCTTAATTTTAGGCAGCGCATGTGGCTTGAGTTGCTGAAGAATTATGACATCACCATTCTTTATCATCCGGGAAAGGCAAATATGGTAGCAGATGCTTGGAGCAAGAAGGCGGAGAGTATGGGTAGCTTGGCTTATATTGCAGCAGATGAGAGACCTTTGTCCTTGGACATTCAGTTCTTGGCTAATCGCCTAGTGAGATTAGATCTTTCAGAGCCTCGCTGAGTTCTTGCACACGTGGTCACTCAGTCTTCGTTATTGGGAGAGATTAAGGACTGACAATTTGATGATCCGTGCTTGGAAGAATTATGGGAGACAGTGATTCAGGGTGGTGCCAAGGAGGTTACTATGGGTGAGGATGGTGTTCTGAGACTTCAGGTCCGTTTACGTGTTCCTAATGTTGATGGCATGAGGGAGCGGATTCTAGAGGAGGCTCACAGTTCACAGTATTCTGTTCATCCTGGTGCTACGAAGATGTATCGTGATTTGAAGCAGCATTTATGGTGGAGGCGGATGAAGAAGGAAATAGTGGAGTATGTAGCTAGATGCCTTAATTGCCAGCAGGTCAAGTATGAGCACCATAGGCCAGGAGGCCTACTTCAGTAGATGCCCATTCCTGAGTGGAAGTGAGAGAGCATCACTATGGACTTCGTGGTTGGATTGCCTCGGACTTTCCGGAAGGTTGACGTGGTTTGGGTCATTGTGGATAGGTTGACCAAATCGGCGCATTTCATTCCAGTAGCTACTACATATACTTCTGAGAGGTTTGCCCAGATCTACATTCGGGAGATAGTCCGGTTGCACGGTGTGCCGGTGTCCATTATATCAGATCGAGGCCCTCAGTTTACCTCGCACTTCTGGAGGGCATTGCATAGTGAGATGGGTACCCAGATAGATCTCAACACGACATTTCACCCTCAGACTGATGGTCAGTCGGAGTGGACAGTTCAGATATTGGAGGACATGCTCAGGGCATGTGTGATTGACTTCAGAGGTCAGTGGGACCAGTTCTTGCCTTTGGACGAGTTTGCTTACAATAATAGCTATAAGTCCAGCATCGAGATGGCTCCATTTGAGGCGTTGTATGGTCGGCGATGACGTTCTCCTATCGGGTGGTTTGAGCCTAGCGAGGCTAAGTTATATGGCACCGACCTGGTGAAGGATGCGTTGGAGAAAGTGAAGGTGATTCAGGAGAGGCTCCGCACAGCACAATCCATACAGAAGAGTTACGCGGATCAGAAGGCGTGTGATGTGTCATTTGTGGAGGGAGATAAGGTCCTGTTGAAAGTCTCGCCGATGAAGGGTATTATGAGGTTTGGGAAGAATGGCCAGCTAAGCCCGAGTTTATAGGTCCTTTCGAGGTGTTGAGGCGAGTTGGAGAGGTTGCTTATGAGCTTGATTTACCTCCCAGTTTATCAGGAGTTTATCCGGTCTTTCATGTATCCATGCTCCAGAGATACCATGCCGACTTCTCTCACGTGGTTGATTTCAACATCATTCAGTTGGATGAGAGGTTGGGCTACGAGGAGGAGCCAGTTGCTATTATTGAAAGGCAAGATCACCAGTTGAGATCCAAGAGAGTTTCTGTTGTAAAGGTCTAGTGGAGGGGCCAACCAGTCAAGGAGGTGACTTGGGAGTCCGAGGAGGACATGCGGAGCAGATATCCACCCTTATTCAGCACTCCAGTTATGATTCTAGACCCGTTCGAGGACGAATGTTTGTTTAAGAGGTGGAAAATGTAATGACCCGACCGATCGTTTTGCGCTTTAGGACCCATTTCCCCTAAATGAGACTTCCCGTAGTTTCTTTTAATGATTTATGACTTGTGGGAACGGGTAGTTCGGGATTTGGAAAAGTTTGGAATATTATAGGAACACTTGGTTCCTTAAGGTTGGCCTTTAAGACCAAGTTTAACTTCGGTCAACGTTTTGCGTAAACGACCTCGGAATCAAGTTTCGACGGTTTTGGTAGCTTCGCATGATGATTTCAGAAATGGGCTTGTGTACAAAACGGGTTTTGGATGACTCAGGAGCGTTTCAGCGCCAATTAGTGAAGTATGATTCCTTAAGTTTAAGAATTTAAGTTTGGAGCGCGTTTTTGTATCATCGAGGTCCTAACAGAATTCCTAGACCGGGAATAATTCCGTTATGTCATTTATGGCTTGCTTGCAAAATTTGGTGTCATTCCGAGTAGTATAGTCCGGTTTGGTGCATTGTTAGCAAATTCAAGAACTTAAAGTTCATAAGTTTGATTCTTGGGGTTTTGAGGTGTGATTTTGTGTTGTAACGTTGTTTTGGGTGTTCCAAAGGCTCGAGCAAGTCCGTGGGATGATTTGGGACTTGTTGGTATGACTGCACAGGGTCCCGGGGGCCTCAGGGGTGTTTCCAGGGTGGTTTCAAACCATTTTTCCCCTATCTGCTGCTGCTGTTTTCTTGTGTCGCTGGTGTTCTATGCGATCGCGGTCCATAGTGTGCTATCGTGAAGAAGAAATTTAAGGGGGGGGGGGGGATGGAATTTGGCCTATGCGATCGCAGAAGAGGAAGGACTGGGGATACAGTGGAGATCCTATGCGATCGCGGGGGTTGGAGATGCGATCGCACAAGGGTGCGTTTGGAGGCTGTGAGGCGTTTGGCTTGTGCGAACGCGGGGGCTGCTATGCGAACGCACATGAGGAATCAAGGGGGCAGTATTGTTGACCTATGCGATCGCGGAGCATGCCATGCGATCGCATAGGAGGGTCACCTGGGTAGTGTCATATTTTAGACGGGAAATTTTCACTTCTTCTCCAAATTTCATTTGGTGTGGGCGATTTTAGGAGCTTTCAAAGAGGAGATTTCATCTAGAAATTGTGAGGTAAGTAAGTCCTACTATAAATTAAGTTGAATACTTGGATTTTTAGGTAGATTAACACACTAATTAGTGGAAAATCATGGGTTAGAGTAAAAACCTAGGTTTTATGAAATTTGGAAGAATTACCAAGGAATTTGCTATGGAATCGTACACAAACTATATATTAATGATCCTTAGATTATGGCTAAGTATTTCCTTCGAATATTTCCGGAATCCGAGCATGTGGTCCTGGGGGTGTATTTTGGGATTTCTTCAAAGTAAGATGAAATAGCTAAGTAAATAGGAGAATTCCATACTTTTGAGTATAAATTGATGTATTTATGTAACATTTGGCTAGTTACGAATCTTTGGGTGACGAGTTTGGAGTTTCGGGCGCGTTCTTGACCCGGAAAGTAGGTTCTACGCGAGGTGAGTCTCCTTTCTAACCTTGTAAGAGGGAAATTGTCCCCATAGGTAATTATAAATATCTGCATGTCCTTATTGGCGGGGGCTACGCGCGTACGAAGTGACGAGAGTCCGTGCGTAGCTACTAGTATGTTATGTTGGGTAGTTTTAGGACTCACAAGCATGCTTTTATGTGCCTTACATGTTTCCCTAAATGTATTTAGAGTTGCATAGTATCCTTGAATTGGTATGAGAGCACTAGGAAGTTACGTTCAAAAATTATATTGCTTAAGTTCTTGCTTTCAAGTATGATCTCTGTTACATCCCTAAATATTGATAATTTTGTGTATGTATACGACACCCGCGTCGGATGTATGATTCATGAGCGGGATAGCCCTACCATTATGTCAACCGCGTCGCATGTTCGATTCGCGAGCGGGGTAATAGATGCATCTATGGTTCGAGCCGTTCGACCCTTGGCAGTGCACATTTATTTTTTGCGACGCTTAGGCCGTACGCTTTCGGCATACTATGTTCTATATATTTGACTGTGAGTTTTGTTGTAAGTGTATAGACTATTTTGTATGGAAAGGAAATTTAGTATATTATATGCTAGTGAAATTTGACATGTAAAGGTAATTGCAAATTTATACTTGATATTTCATATCTTTGTGATTACTACAACTGTTATACATGCCTATCCCTTATTAAATTATGTTATTTAATTGTTGACCCTAGTAAGTATCACGTCTACCTCTCGTCACTACTTCTTCGAGATTAGACGGGATACTCACTGGGTACATATTTATTTATGTACTCATGCTACGCTTATGTACTTAATTGTACAGGCTCTGAGGCAGCTGCATCTAGGTATTCATTCGGAGCTCGTCCCTGACGTATAGTTGGCGCGGACTTCTCGGTGAGCTGCATTCCTTGACATTTTTCTCTGGCAGCACCTTGGAGTTCCTCTTTTCTTTTGCTATGTCTGTATTACATTTCTTCAGACAGTAGGGCAAACTTGTGCTTTCTTTTGGATACTCGTTTTTATTAGATGCCCGTAGACTTGTTACGCCAGTTCCTGGCATCCCCACATAGTGGATATTCTATTCTTTTGGGTTGTAATTATTGGTGGTGATTACTATATCTATTACTCACTTTATGTTTGTCTAAGTCAATTGTTTACTTCGAAAATTAAAAATTCAAAAGCCTCTCAAGTATTGGAAAATGTTTTATGCATTAAAAGGGATCACTAGTAAATTAAGGTTGGCTTGCCCGACATCGGAGTTGAGCGCCATCGTGACCTAAATGGGGATTTGGGTCGTGACATAACTTATACCGGAGTCTTCTAATGATGTATGAATGTCAACATATATGGTGCATGGATATCACTTTGAAGTCTTAAGTGCTGTCTGTCACGACCCAAATTCCCAACCCTCGTGATCGTGATGGCGCCTAACACTACACTTGCTAGGCAAGCCAATGTTAGAATTTACATAGTTAATTTCCATTAGAATCCATTCAACCATAACAAAACAATTCAAAATAAACTAACCTTTATTACTGTCATTGCATAATTCCACAAATAAACTTATAAATGAATAACCAAACCGAGTCTCTAACTAAATAACTAATTATAAGACTATCCCAGGGTATGGTGTCACAATTCACGAACTACTAAGAATGCTACAAATAATGGGCTGAAGTAAATGTATATCTGTTTGAAAGAAGTAAAACAATGTCCGAAAATAAGGAATTGTGTAAATTGATGTATTTATGTAACATTTGGTTAGTTACGAATCCTTGGGTGACGAGTTTGGAGTTTCAGGCGCGTTCTTGACCCGGAAAGTAGGTTCTACGCGTGGTGATTCTCCTTTCTAACCTTGTAAGAGGGAAATTGTCCCCATAGGTAATTATAAATAATTTCATGTCCTTATTTGCATGGGCTACGCGCGTACGAAGTGACGAGAGTCCGTGCATAGCTACTAGTATGTTATGTTGGGTAGTTTTAGGACTCACAAGCATGCTTTTATGTGCCTTACATGTGTCCCTAAATGTATTTTGAGTTGCATAGTATCCTTGAATTGGTATGAGAGCATTCGGAAGTTATGTTCAAAAATTATATTGCTTAAGTTCTTGCTTTCAAGTATGATCTCTGTTAAATCCCTAAATATTGATAATTTTGTGTATGTATACGGCACCCGCGTCGCATGTATGATTCATGAGCGGGATAGACCTACCATTATGTCAACCGCGTCGCATGTTCGATTCGCGAGCGGGGTAATAGATGCATCTATGGTTCGAGCCGTTCGACCCTTGGTAGTGCACATTTATTTTTTGTGACGCTTCGGCCGTACGCTTTCAGCATACTATGTTTTATATATTTGACTGGGAGTTTTGTTGTAATTGTATAGACTATTTTGTATGAAAAGGAAATTTAGTATATTATATGCTAGTGAAATTTGACATGTAAAGGTAATTGCAAATTTATACTTGATATTTCATGTCTTTGTGATTACTACGACTGTTATACATGCCTATCCCTTATTAAATTATGTTATTTAATTGTTGACCCTAGTAAGTATCACGTCTACCTCTCCTCACTACTTCTTCGAGATTAGACGGGTTACTCACTTGGTACATATTTGTTAATGTACTCATGCTACGCTTCTGCACTTAATTGTACAGGATCTGAGGCAGGTGCATCTGGGTATTCATCCGGAGCTCGTCCCTGACGTATAGTTGGCGCAGACTTCTCGATGAGCTGCTTTCCTTGACGTTTTCTCTGGCAGCACCTTGGAGTTCCTCTTTTCTTTTGCTATGTCTGTATTACATTTCTTCAGACAGTAGGGAAAACTTGTGCTTTCTTTTGGATACTCGTTTTTATTTGATGCCCGTAGACTTATTACGCCAGTTCCTGACATGCCCACGTAATGTATATTCTATTCTTTTGGGTTGTAATTATTGGTGGTGATTACTATATCTATTACTCACTTTATGTTTGTCTAAGTCACTCGCTTACTTCGAAAATTAAAAATTCAAAAGCCTCTCAAGTATTGGAAAATGTTTTATGAATTAAAAGGGATCACTAGTAAATTAAGGTTGGCTTGCCTGACATCGGAGTTGCGCGCCATCGTGACCTAAATATGGATTTGGGTCGTGACATAATTTATACCGGAGTCTTCTAATGCTGTATAAATGTCAACATATATGGTGCCTGGATATCACTCTGAAGTCTTAAGTGCTGTCACGACCCAAATTCCCAACCCTCGTGATCGTGATGGCGCCTAACACTAAACTTGCTAGGCAAGCCAATGTTAGAATTTACATAGTTAATTTCCATTAGAATCCATTCAACCATAACAAAACAATTCAAAATAAACTATCCTTTATTACTGTCATTGCATAATTCCACAAATAAACTTATAAATGAATAACCAAACTGAGACTTTAACTAAATAACTAATCATAAGACTATCTCAGGGTATGGTGTCACAATTCATGAACTACTAAGAATGCTACAAATAATGGGCTGAAGGAATTGTATATTTGTTTGAAAGAAGTAAAATAGTGTCCGAAAATAAGTGAAGACACTAGGAATCTGCAGACGCCAATATATCTACCTCGTGTCTCCGAGCAATGACATTAGCTACTAAAATCTCCTAACTCTGACCAGTACCCGAAACTCTACAAAAGAGTGCAGAGTGTAGTATCAGTACAACCGACCCCATGTACTAAGTAAATGTCGAACCTAACCACGACGAAGTAGTGACGAGGCTAAGGCGGGGTAATGTAACTTAACCTGTAACAATAATATATGAAGCAAGAAGGAAATTTTAAACAAAAAATAAATACTGCAACAACAATAAAAAAAACTCAGTCGCCTTTCCCAGGTCTCAGCTATAACCAATTCTCAATAATTTTCAATTTTTCAAACTTTAACTTTATATAAAAGTAGTGCCAAAAATATGAAGAATAGTAAAATAAAACATTAAGCTTTTCAAATCTTTGTTTTCTTTGAAATTCAGTAAAAATATAAGTGTCCTCCCTTATTTCTCCTTGTTGCGGCGTGCAACCCGCTCCCACCTGTCCACCGTTATTGCTCCTCCCTAAATATATCACCCTTATTACTCCTGTTGCGGCGTGCAACCCGATCCCATCCGTCCACCCTTATCACTCCTTGTTGCGGTGTGCAACCCGCTCCCACCAGACATATCATATCAATTTATTTATAAATTTCACGATTCAGGCCAAGCCTTTCACTATATTTTTGTATCAACAATTATAAATAAGAAACTATATATTCTCATAAACTTCATCAATATCCTCTCAACTATGAAACCAATAGAAACATAAATATATATATCTCGTAAAAATAATGCCAAACTGCTCAACCTTTTTGTACCACAAGGGAACCAAATAAACAACCAATTCTCTTCCAACATAACCACAACAATATTTACCAACAAAGTAAGAAGGCCAAGTAATCATAGAAATAATAATGAACATAGAACGATTAAGACAGGAATCAATTAAATTGGAAACGGGGAAGGGATCATGTTTAACGGTCAATTAGGTGGTGCATAGATACTCGTCACCTCACCTATACAATCCACATGTGCAATTCACATGGCAAACAATTGGGGATTCCTATTCTCTCAAGTCAAGGTTAAACCAAGCACTTACCTCGATCTCACAAGCAATTCATTGTTCTAGCACTGCCTTTCCTTTAGAATTTGCTTCTAATCCGCTCGAATCTAATCACAATTGGTTCAATGTTATAAATCATAGACTAAAGGGATCAACTTTATTGAAAAACAATGGTTCTCCTATGTTTTCTTATCAAACTACAAAAATCGACTCTGAGCCCGCTTGGTCTGAACTCGAGGTTCAGACCAAAACCCGTTTACCCATTCTCCTCAGAGCCCGGATATGCAATTGGTTTTGGAATCCGACCTCAATTCGAGGTTCAATTCCCCAAATTTTGAAATTCCCTTGTTCTACCCAAAAATCCCAATTTGTTTCCATGAAAACTCTAGATTCTAAGTTGAAATCTTGTTAAAGAATGAAAGGAATTAGTTAAAGATCACTTACCAATGATTTGGAGAAGTTTGGGTCCTTAAAAAATCGCCTATGGAGGTTTAGGGTTTGAGAGAATTGAAATAAGGGTGAAAATTCAGTCAAAAATCTCATTTAATAGGCTGTAGATGTCGCATTTGCAACCCAGAGTTCGCACTTGCGACTTCTGGCACCAATAATTTTTCTCTGACACTAAAATGAGTATAACTTCATCATACGATATCCAAATTCGATGATTCTTTTTCCTATGGCTCCATAATAACTATACGAATCTAGTGGTTCAATAAAAACTACATTTGGAGTTCATGTGCTTTTCGTGATGTCATTTTATGCTTGAAAAAACGACGATGAAGAAAGCGCAACATAGCCTAAACCTATCCGAAACTCACCCAAGCCCTCGGGGCGTCAAACCAAACATGCACGCAAGTCTAGAAATATCATACGGACTTGATCGTGCGATAAATTCATCAACATAGCATCAAAACTACGAATTTAACCTCAAAACTCATGATTTTCTAAAGAACACGTGATTTTTCTAACTTTTCAACCGGATGTCCGAATTACATCAAATCAACTCTGATTCTCATGAAACTTCACTGGAAAAACTTAAATAACATAACGAAATTGTTCCGGGATATAGAACCAAAATACTATCCTGGTATCATAAATTTCACATATTATTTTATTTCTTTATTTCTTGAATTAACCAACACAACAATTTTCTTCAAAAATTGTTTTCTAAGGCTAGGGACCTCGGAATTTAATCCCGGGTATACGCCCAAGTCCCATATTTTACTACGTACCTCTCGGGATCATCGTAACATAGTTTCGGTCCCGTTTACTCAAAATGTGGACCAAACTCAACTAAAACCAAATTTTAACTCTAGAAATTTCTATTTCTTGTGCTTTCCGGTTTCACGCACGGACTGCGCACGCAAATTGAGAAAATTAAAATTAGTATTTTGAAGGCCTAGGATTTTGGAAAGGAGTCTTAATTAATAAGATGACACTTTGGGTCATCACAATCTCCCCCTCTTAAACAAACGTTCGTCCTCGAACAGACATGGATAAATACTTGGTTTGGAAAATTATTTTGTAGTTAACTACTTCGTCTATTTGTCTCGGACTCCCAAGTAGTTTTCTCAATGGCTGATCTCACTACTGCACCCACATTGAAGAAAACTTCCTTTATTTTTGGAAAACAATAATGAAGAGGGAATGCTATTTACCCATTGGAGAATATTGGATGATCGCTTAGAAATCGTCGATTGAGGGTCACGATATCCATCATTTGAAAATGTGAAAGAAGGTCATGAAGAGTCCACTCCGAGGGAAATGTGAATTTTACTTGGGGAAATTCAAGAATTGAACATTCGCTAACCAGCTCCACGAGTATTTGTGATACCAAGAAAATGAGGACTTAGAGTCGACCGGCGTAATTGAAAATATGGTTGAAATTGATTCTAGTTCGGAGAAAAATAAAGGACATTAGAATTTCCGGGAAGAATTGGATTTCGAAGATTTGACAGTAATTGTTCATGCATTAAAGAATTCGAGGCACTATCACTATGGTGTGCCGGGTGAGGTTATCACAGACCCTTGCAGTCTTCGGTACTTATTCAAGAAAAAGAATCTCAATCGGGGACATAGGAGATGGTTGGAGTTATTGAAAAATTATGACGTCACATTCCAAGCATTTCTCAACATCAGACATGTGTGGTGATATGGAAATTGAACTACACGATTCAAAAGAGATTACGAGGAGGAGAAACAAAAGTCACACCATTTACAATTTGAAAGGAATAATAAGGCACATAACATTCCTCACATGAAACCGAGAAGTGCATAGTGAAGAAGTTAGAGTTCGGCTTGATCATCAACCTATCATCCTCACCGTTCGTGGTCATAAGCTTGATTCCAAATTAGGTGGCCAATTTTCTGTTTCTCAAGTGACAAGACAATTGGTAAAATTAATTTATGTCGTGCCATGTCGTTAAATGTGGTGCTTGGTGGTAGCGACCCATTATTTCACAAATTATTAGTCGTTCTAATCATTAGAATTGTTTAGTGTAAGGATTATTTTATCATTATTTCCTTATAATCTTTTATTATTGTTACCCTTATTATTATTATTATAAAATATTTCATTATAAATATTATTTTTATTCTTATTTTATCTTATTTTAAAGAAAATATTTTTTTGAAATGGAGTTCCCACTTGCGAACTCTGGTTCGCATTTGCGAATTGTCCAGGTTCCTGGGGAGGTCCGTGAGAAAGATAAGCTTCGAGGGGATTGGTTGGCTTCCAAGCTATGCTCGGGTGCGGATGTTCCTTGGGCATTGGATAAGAAATCCATCACTTCCCAAGAGTTCACCGGTGAAGCCAAGATATGGCTAGCTATTGTGTGCAGCCGTTTCTCTCTAGCGTCCAACATCTAGAATGTGCCCATACTGAGAGCACTGATGGTAGCTTGTATCCTTGACAACATTCCACTCAACGTCGGCGACTTCATCGTCAGTGAGTTAAATGAGTACCTTCGCCTGGGTGGTACGTCACTTATATTCCCATCTCTTATTACTGAATTGTGCCAGGTGGTTGGGATGGAGGAGGATCAAGGGGACAACTGGGTAGAGTCGGTAAGCCTATCCACCCCTTGAAGAAGAGAGGAGGGGGTGGAGCTGTAAAAAGCAAGAAGAGAAAAGTGGGATTGCCTCCTCAGGCTGAGCAGGTTAGTCAGCCTCTCCCTCCACTGGTGGCCCATTTGCTGTGCTTTCTGAGGATATGAGACAGGTTCGCAAGCTGGTATCTCGGCTTCCACATGGACCGGGGGAAAAATCTGAGGGACCCTCTACATATATTTCACAGAAAGACTTCAAGAAATACCTTGAGGATCAGAAGAAACAGAGGGTTCATCTGAAGCAGCTGGAGAAGGTGTACACAGATTTGGCCACGACACATGGTGGCTTGAGTACTTCTCATGCCAAGCTGGCAGGTGCACACGCCCGGATGAAGAAGATGGAGAGGAAGAGAGACAAGTTATTCATTCGCATGTGGAAGGGTGTGAAAGGGTTGCTTAAGGTGTTGAAGCCTCAAGAGTCATTGCCCTCGACTGAGTCGGAGGAAGAGGATGATGTTCCAGCTCCCTGGTCCGAGGAGGAGAGAGAAGAGAGGGTGACAGATTCTGACAGCAAGGGGAGTACATGATGCAGTATTCACAGGGGGCACCGTTCATCAATTTCACTTTACTTGTTAGATCTTAGGTTGAGGTGGCCTCTCTAAATAACTATGATTTGGGATGTAACTATTTCTTTACTTTCTTGTAGATTGGTGTTGGGATTTGGTTCGTGTGTTCCTATGACGACTTAGTTTGTGTTTTATCTTTTAGGTGAATTGGTATTCTGTTTATCATGTTATTTATTACATTTCTGTTATGTGACACTGCCTGGTTTTCGTGTGGATGGTTATGTTGCAATTATGCAGGGTATGTTTTATTTTGAGCGGAGATATCCTTGATCACCAATTGATCTTTTATCTTTGTTCTATCTCTCCTTGATGATAGATAGCTCTGTGGCTTTCTTTCATAGAATTGGTCTTGTAGCGTGGGTATAATTCTGTTAATTTAGAAGGAATGTTAGGTTTACAATGAGGTTGTGCCCATAGGATGACTTGGTGGCTTGTTTAGTTACAACATGATTTATTTCTGTACTGACTTGTGGCTTGTTTTGAAAGAAAAGAAATGGTTGAAGCAGGGACTATTATCACACAATATCCCGTATGAATTCTTGCTCTTATATTCACAAAATAATTTCTCAGGTTATATGTGGTTCCCTTCGAGATTCACAGATCCCAATTAGGCCTTGAGTTTTGTTTTCTACTTGAGTTTCCACGTGCCATGAGTGGAAGTTTTCTTGCATCCTCTGTGGTTTAGGACTGGTGTTGCGGGAGAACCTGATCTGACGGTACGCGGAAGAAAAGCACGTTTTCCTGCCATTTAAGAGAAAGTAGAAAAGTTCTATCACTATTGGAGATAACAAGAACCGCACGGTAGAGTAGAAGAGAATAAAAATGGAGTTTGTTCCTAACTTGATAGCCTCTGAGAGATAAGTACAGATGTCTCCGTACCGATCCTTCAGACTCTATTAAGCGTGTTCGTGAATTGTGAGACCTATGCAACCTAGAGCTCTGATACCAACTTGTCACGACCCAAATTTCTAACCTTCCAGATCGTGATGGAGCCTAACACAACACTTGCTAGGCAAGACAATGTTAGAATTTACTTAGTTAGTTTCCATTAGAAACAATTCAAGCATAACAAAACAATTCAAAATAAACTAACCTTTATTACTGTCTTTGCCTAATTCCACAAATAAAATAATAAATGAATAACCGAACCGGGCCTCTAACTAAATAACTTATCATAAGACTATCCCAGGGTCTGGTGTCATAATTCAAGAACTACTAAGAATGCTACAAATAATGGGCTGAAGGAAATGTATATCTGTTTGAAAGAAGTAAAACAGTGTCCGAAAATAAGTGAAGACTCCAGGAATCTACGGACGCCAGCAGATCTACCTCGTGTCTCGAAAGAAATGACATTAGCTACTAAAATCTCCTAACTCTGACCAGTACCTGGAACTGCACAAAAGAGTGCAGAGTGTAGTATCAGTACAACCGACCCCATGTACTGAGTAAGTGCCGAGCCTAGCCTTGACGAAGTAGTGACGAGGCTAAGGCGGGGCAATGTAATTTAACCTGTAACAATAATATATGAAGCAAGAGGGAAATCTAAAACAAAAAAATAAATACTGCAACAACAATAAAAAAAACTCAGTCGCCTTTCCCAGATCTCAACTATAACCAATTCTCATTAATTTCCAAATTTCCAAACTTTAACTTTAAATAAAAGTACTTCCAAAAATAATGAAGAATAGTAAAATAAAACATTAAGCTTTTCAAATCTTCGTTTTCTTTGAAATTCAGTAAAAATATAAGTGTCCTCCCTTATTGCTCCTCGTTGCGGCGTGCAACCCGCTCCCACCTGTCCACCGTTATTGCTCCTCCCTAAATATTATCACCCTTATTACTCCTATTGCGGCATGCAACCCGATCCCACCTGTCCACCCTTATCACTCCTTGTTGCGGCGTGCAACCCGCTCCCACCTGTCCACCGTTATTGCTCCTCCCTAAATATTATCACCCTTATTACTCCTATTGCGGCATGCAACCCGATCCCACCTGTCCACCCTTATCACTCCTTGTTGCGGCGTGCAACCCGCTCCTACCAGACATATCATATCAATTTACTTATAAATTTCACGATTCAGGCCAAGCCTTTCACTATATTTTTGTCTCAACAATTATAAATAAGAAACTGTATTTTCTCATATACTTCATCAATATCCTCTCAACCATGAAACCAACAGGAACATAAATATATATATCTCGTAAAAATAATGCCAAACTGCTCAACCTTTTTGTACCACAAGGGAACCAAATAAACAACCAATTCTCTTCTAAAATAATCACAACAATATTTAACAACAAAGTAACAAGGCCAAGTAATCATAGAAACAATAATGAACATAAAACGATTAAGACATGAATCAATTAAATTAGAAACGGGGAAGGGATCATGTTTAACCGTCAATTTGGTGGTGCATAGATACTGGTCACCTCACCTATACAACACACACATGCAATTAACATAGCAAGCAAGTGGGTATTCCTATTCCCTCAAGTCAAGGTTCAACCAAGCACTTACCTCGATCTCACAAGCAATTCACTGTTCTAGTACTGCCTTTCCTTTAGAATTTGCTTCTAATCCGCTCGAATCTAATCACAATTGGTTCAATGTTATAAATCATAGCCTAAAGGGATCAAATTTATTAAAAAACAATGTTTCTCCTATGTTTTCTTATCAAACTACAAAAATCGACTACGAGCCCGCTTGGTCTAAACTCAAGGTTAGACGAAAACCCGTTTACCCATTCTCTCCCGAGTCCGGATATGCAATTAGTTTTGGAATCTGACCTCAGTTCGAGGTCCAATTCCCCAAATTTTGTAATTCCTAAGTTCTACCCAAAAATCCCAATTCTTTTCCATGAAAACTCTAGATTCTAAGTTGAAATCTTGTTAAAAGT
The DNA here is from genome assembly GCA_005239495.1 of Nicotiana undulata. Lineage (NCBI taxonomy): Eukaryota > Viridiplantae > Streptophyta > Magnoliopsida > Solanales > Solanaceae > Nicotiana > Nicotiana undulata. The sequence goes on along the minus strand of ML254238.1, from coordinate 24,318 downwards.
TGTTAAGGAATGAAAGAAATTAGTTAAAGATCACTTACCAATGATTTGGAGAAGTTTGGGTCTTTGACAAATCGCCTAGGGAGGTTTAGGGTTTGGGAGAATTGAAAAATGGGTGAAAATCCCGTCAAAAATCTCATTTAATAGGCTACAGATGTCGCATTTGCGACCCGGAGTTCGCATTTGCGACATCCGGCACCAACAGTTTTTCTCCGACACTAAAATGGGCATAATTTCATGATACGTTGTCCAAATTCGATGATTCATTTTCCTATGGGTCCGTAATTACGATACGGATATAGTGGGTCAATAAAATCTACATTTTGAGTTCATTTTCTTGATGTGGTGTCATTTTATCCTTGAAGAAAAGACGATGAAGCATAAAATACAAGCGCAACATAGCCTAAACCTATCCGAAACTCACTCAAGCCCTCGGGGCTTCAAACCAAACATGCACGTAAGTCTAAAAATATCATAAAGAGTTGCTCGTGCGATCAAATCATAAACATTGCATCAAAACTACGAATTTAACCTCAAAACTCATGATTTTCTCAAGAACACTTAATTTTCTAACTTTTCAACCGGATGTCAGAATTACATCAAATAACATAACGAACTTGTTCCGGGATACGAAACCAAAATAAGGGCTTGATATCATAAATTTCACATATTATTTTAGTTCTTTATTTCTTGAATTAACCAACACAACAATTTTCTTCAAAAAATATTTTCTAAGGCTAGGGACATCGGAATTCAATTCCGGGCATACGCCCAAGTCCCATATTTTATTGCGGACCTCCCGGGATCGTCAGAATATAGATCCGGGTCCGTTTAATCAATATATTGACCAAAGTCAACTAAAACCAAATTTTAACTCGAGAAATTTCTATTTCTCGTATTTTCACATAAAATCTTTCCGATTTCACGCCCGGACTGCGCACGCAAATTGAAAAAATTAAAATTAGTCTTTTGAAGGCCTAGGATCCTGGAATGGAGTCTTAATTAATAAGATGATCCTTTGGGTCATCACAAGTGCATAATCCCTTTTGTTTCCTCTTAGCTTCCTTTAAACGTAAGCTATTACTTTTCTTGGTCTTTCTGCCCCTCTGTTGTGTGTATTTCCCACGCATGCCGGAGTTTTTGTGCAACTCATATGGTCTCGAATATTACTTTTGATTTTTGTTCCCGTTCCTTAACCATCGTAGGTGCCACTTTCTCATGGAGTGCATACAATGTTGTAGTGAGACTGTTTTTTTACATGACTATTTCTTCTTTAGGTCACTGTTCTTAAGTTGAACCCTTCTTCCTTATTTCCTTAGTTAGTCTTTTGTTGTAGTACTTAGGGAAGACCTTCTGACTCTTGTGAAGTTGCGAGCTTATTACATTGTATACTTGACATAATTTTTTATGTTCTTCCTTGCCTATAATTATCCGTAGTTACTTATTTCCACGCCCTTGTGCTTGTAGGGTTGCTCCTAAATTGAAGTTTTGACTGTCTTCCCAGTGAGACTATCTTTTATTTCCATAACATTCATATGGTACCTTTAACTACCCCGATTCCTATCTGAATATTTCTTAAGTATTACAATGCCACATCTGTGAGACGGAATTTCCCATGTTGGGGTTCACTATGTTTATTTTGCACGATATGTTGATTTGTCTGTATCCTTTTTTATAGCCATAACTAGGCTCTTCCTGAATTAACTACTAATTACTTATTGGCTCATTCTCATAGGAATATTCTACGTAATATTTCATGGGTCATTTACTTTATCTTAACTTACGTACGGCACTATCTCCTTATCTATCAATAACATCTCAGGCAGGAACCCTTACCTCCTCTCCTTGACATTGTGTTTGCAAAATGTTCACGAATCGTAGCGTATCTGTAGCATTTGAATAAGTGCAATATTATCCCTTTATCATTCTTATAACATTCTTCCTTTACCATTCCATAGTTACTAGAACCACTTAATTCAGACTTAATGCCACATCACACCATATTCCCCCATTTAGGGGAGCACTAAGATTTAGTGCTACGATGATCTACGTATACATGTTTTACCCTCTTATCTTTGGAATATTTTCACATCATCGATGATCCTTACTCGCCTCGCGGTAATCCTTCTGTACCAAGGATAACAAAACTCCTCACTCGCGAGGGTGACACTTAATGTAACTAGAACATACAGTCCCTTAAGCTTAACTTTACTCACCTTGCTTGCGTTAGGGAAGCGTCTTCCTGAATGACCATTCTCTGAATTTCTCATGAATCTTCTTCTATTGTCCACTCTATTATCGCCGGAACAAAATATGAAATTCTCATGATGCTGACTATTATCCAATCACTTAGTCCCTAATTCATGTTTAGTTTATCTTCTTCACCAGCCCATACTGATTTCTATTATTCTGGGGTCTAACTTTTCCTTCCGGTAGTCGCGTTGGAGTCACAAACTTATTTCTTGAAATCAAAATATGACTTTATGGCCTATACTCTTTTGTTGTCTCAAGTCCTGTCACCTCTCGTCTTTTCCTTCAATTGACTATAGACTCTGTAATGCTGTCATCTTTTTGATCTACCGTTGTCATCCATGTATCATATCTTACTCATAATGCTTCATTAACTCTTTTCTTATTTCCCGCTAACATTTGTGTCTATCACTTTATTATGAAAACTCGAACAAGGCATTCTTTTGATTTTAGCTCCCCTAGCTCTATTTAGTGGCTCTTCGGGTTGCTTAACGTTCTCGCTCTACTAGGGACGCGAGCCACACTAAGGTAATATTTATTCCTTCCAGGCTTTCTGTGCCTATATTATGATTTTTTTGATTTTTTTTTCATGCTAATATTCACATCTAATTGTAATATTATAGAGTGCACCATCGGGGTGCCTCACAAGGAGATCTATTCGCACCTTTGTAATGTCCTTCGAAAATGTCAACTAACACAAACAGTCCATTTACCATTTTGGGTAACTCTAACCCCAGTCGGATCCTAATATCCTGTCCTTTTCTTAAACTACACATGTTATCCCCCAATAGGGTATAACTGAGATGGGTGTGGCCAATTCTACATAAATCTATTACTGTTGAAGGTAAGTCACAATGCTTATACTTTTCTGCCGGAGTTGAAAATACCGATAATCTTTATTAACTAGGTACCTCGTACCCAAGGCCGTATAATCTTTCACGTACACGACATATGTCTACAAGCCTCTAAGAGTACATAAATGTCATAGAGGTTGGGACAGGGCCTCACCGCACTAATCAGTACATATCCTAATCATACTGACCACATAAGCAACTCTGGAGCAAATGGAGCGCACCAACACCTTCCACTGAGCTGATAGCCTACTTTGAGGACTCTCAACCTGTCTATCAGGCCTGCGGGCATGAAACGCAGCGTCCCTAGGTAAAAGGGACGTCTATACAAGTATTGTACCGAGTATGTAAGGAATAAAAATCAGAAAACAATAGACATGAGAGAAAATGTAGTAAAAGACTAAACATGTATTTCGGAATAGCTCTGCGAATCATTTAATATTATAATGTCATACATATGCGTATAACTGTCATACCATGCATAGGTATATGCGTTCATAACATCATCAAACCTCTGAGGGCATCTCATCATATCATCTCGGCCACTACGGGCAAATCATCAACGTATATCAGCTGATCAGGTGGTGGTGTGTATATAACGCCGTAACCTTTTCCCATATATATATATATATATATATATATATATATATATATATATATATATATAATGCCATCTGATCATGGGTCAACGTACATGTATAATTCATGAAATACATAAGAAATACGTTAATAAGATTTCTCGGAATGTCATAAAAATAATATGCCTTTCGGATTAACTTTATCAAATACGTATTTTTCTGAGACCCATGAACAAAAGATATAATAATAATTCACATGGGGAATCAAGAATATAGACACCCCTATTATTTCTATGAATAGAGTCATTTATGAAAGTTGCGTATTTTGCTCATTTCATTTGTATTATTTGGATCATGCCAAAAAAAAAGAAGCAATATCCTTAGCATACCTGAACCGATTCTCTTGACAATCCTTTTAACACCGCAGATTGCGACAACGCGTAACGGCGGATCGAAGTAAGAAAATATTCGTATGATGTTCTTGAGAAAGATTGCACCGTACTCCCTTAACATTGCAAATCTCGTTGCTATTACGCAGTATAACTTCGTATGAAACTTTATTGAAGCAAAATCACGTTGCATATTATCTCACTTTGTAAAGGATTCATGTGAAATCTTGTTTAAGAATTCCATCCGTACTTAGCAAGCCAATCTATATCATCCCACTTTAAATCCACTTTAAATCTTAGCATCTATTACTACAAGAAAGGAAATAAATAGATGCGATACTATATTTTCCTTCTTGATATTTTTCAACTAAATGAGATAAAGTTACACATCTCTTTAAATGATGCCACCACCTTCTTAAGTTCATGAAGAGATGGAAATTTGTTGCCAAATTTCTATACTCCCACGTGGATGTTTGTCCCCTAGTAATTATCCAAAATTCACCCTTAATTATTTTATCCATAAATTTCTAATTAATCTCCCACTAAAATTTATTAATTATCCGTTTATCAAAATAATTAGGAATTATCTCAACTTACTCAAAATACTACTCACTTTTAACATACATTGTACATCTTACTATTATAGCCATGTGGTACCGTGTGTGGTACTAGTCCATAAATACAAGGTATTTTAGCTCGGGTCGTATTTTATCACAAAATGTCAAACTTCGATGACATTTTCTTCGATTTACTTTCCCTCTCACCTTCACGAATTTACTCATCACTTATTTGAAATAGAATAATGCTTATAATCTCAAAATAATCTCATTCTCGAACTTACGTCGATTAGCTTACGATGAAATTTTAACATATGAAAATGCCGGGTGTACCATCTCATTTTCGAGCTTCTATCAATTAACTTATAACGTACTTTCACGTACGAAAATATGATGTGTAACAATATTCATGAAATATGCATGTAAATGCATGAATATTCACAAAAGATTACTTGAACAACCAAGCTTCCACCTTTATGCACAATAATTCATCACATAAGATTCCACATTACAATCAACTAGAAATCTGTCAGTTTCTCAACCTGCGTATACATCATCAATAGAAGAGCATGAGAGGGAAACCCAAGGGCGATGACACCATCTCCATACGCGGCATAGACAGCTCACGTGACATAGCTGGACGAATGATTCACGTGTTGCACAGATAACTCATGTGCCAATAATTATAATAACCACACGGTCAACTCACGTGCCTATAATTATAACAACCGCATGAACAACTCAAGTGTTTTACATACAACTCACATGTCATAATCATAAAAATTGCACATATAATTCACGTGATGCATGGACAACTCACCTGTTATACGAACAACTCACGTGCCATAATCATAATAATGGCATGGACAATCACGTGTTGCATAGACAACTCACATTCCATAATCAATATCACATCATAGTAACTGCAGGATTAACACCTAATGCTCAATAAATAATAAAATCCTAATATCTGCACGTTAGAAACCTCGTGTCATCACCTCAATCCATGTCCGCAAACTATATGCAGATGTACACATGTAACGACCCGACCAGTCATTTTGAGATCCACGGCGTTGTTCAGTAGTTGAGAGTCAAGAACAACTTCATTTCAGGTATATTGACTTGTGCATATGGTCGAAATTGAAATTCAAGAAGATCGGAGTTGAATTTAAAGGAAGATTCTCATTTTAGAAGTCTTAAGTTGAAGAAATCGAGTAAGGCGGGGATTTTGAGTAAACGACCTCGGAATCAGGATTCGAAGGTTCCAGCAGGTTCGTATGATGATTTTAGACTTGGGCGTATGTCCGGAACAGGTTTTGGATAACCCGGGAACAGTTCAACGCATATTGTGGAAAGTCAGTATTTTAAGGAAATTTCCTAGGTTTGACTTGAAGTATATTTCAATGATATTGAGGTCCGTTTGGGATTTCGAGTCTTGGAATAGCTCCGTATGGTGNGGCCTCGACTAAGTCCGTGATATATTTCCAGACTTGTTGGTACGTTCGGACGAGGTCCCGAGGGGCTCGGGTGTGTTTCGGGGTGGTTTCGTGTCATTTCGGAGTATATTGATGTTGTTGTTTTCTAGTGTTTCTGGTAATGCTATGCGATCACAAACTTAGCTATGCGATTGCGGAGAGGATATTGAGGGGCAAGGTTTTTGTCCTATGCGATCGCAGATGTTGGTGTGCGATCACGGAGAAGGGCTGGGCAGGCTAGTGCGATCGCAAGGAGGAAGGTGCGATCACGGAGAAGGAATTTTGGTGGGAGCTGGAAATGGCCTGTGCGATCATGGGTATGCTTGTGCGATCCCATAGGAGTGATCTGGGTGGCATGTTCGATCGCAGACGACTTCATGCGATCGCATAGAAGGGCAGAACTGGGCAGTGTTGATTAAAACGGGATTTTGGCATTTCTCTCTCATTTTTCAAAGCCATGGGCGATTTTTGGAGAGCTTCAAGAGAGGATTTTCGTCATCTATGTTAAGGTAAGTTACTCCTACTCATTTCAAGTTAGATACAAGATTATTACATGGATTAGAACATGAAAATTAGGGAAAATTTGAGGAAAATTTGGAAGAAACCTAGAATTTGGAAATTTGGATTTTAGCCATGAATTGAGCATGAATAATTGAGTAAAATGTGTAATTGAATTAGTAAAGCTTCGGGTAGAGAGTTTCTTCAAGAAATTTTGAGGTCCGGGCACGTGGGCCAAAGGGAATTTTGGTCATTTCATTGAGCCGGGCTGAGGAACTTTGTAATTTTAATTGGTTATGATCTATTGAGTATATTTTCATTGAATTATCGTTATTTGGAGAGTTTGGGAGCGTGCGCATCCATTTTTAGTCGTCGTAGAGGCTTGGAAGCCAGTGATTAATCTTCGGAGCGAGATGAGTCTCCTTTCTAAACTCGAGGGAAATTGTCCCTCTAGGTAACCTTGTTTGCTATGTGATCTTGTTTGGGGGCTACGTACGCACCGAGTGACGAGAGTTCGTACGTAGTGGCTATTACTGCTTTGTCCGGGTAGTTAGGACACAACATGTTCATTGTTTTTGCCTGTTGTAGCATAGATAGGACTTGTATACTTGTGTGATTGGTATTGTTGTCTTTAAACGTTGTGATACTTGTATTGATTTAAGTGTGATAAGAGAATCACGGGATGTGATCGAGCCGTACGCCACGACAGAGTGATGATTTATTATATTATGGGATGAGGCCATACGCCACGACAGAGTGATGATTGATTATATTATGGGATCGGGCAGTACGCCATGGTAGAGTGATAATTGATTATATTATGGGATCGGGTCGTACGCCACGACAGAGTGATGAGAGAGTATATTATGGGATCGGGCCGTACACCACGACAAGTGATGATTGATTATATTATAGGATCGGGTCGTACGCCACGACAGAGTGATGAGAGAGTATATTATGGGATCGGGCCGTACACCACGACAAGTGATGATTGATTATATTATAGGATCGGGTCGTACGCCACGACAGAGTGATGAGAGAGTATATTATGGGATCGGTCCGTATGCCACGACAAAGTGATGATTGATTATATTATGGGATCGGTCCGTACACCACGGCGGAGTGATGACATAGTATATTATGGGATCAGGCCGTACGCCACGACGAAGACTACAGGGTGGGATCGGGCCGTACGCCACGACGGAGATTGAGACTACACGGTGGGATCGGGCCATGCACCACGACGAAGATTTACAGGATGGGATCGGGCCGTACGCCACGGTGAAGCAATGTGAGTGAGTACCATATGGGAGCGGGTCGTACGCCACGACGGATACCAAACTTGTTTGATTTGAGATTGTTATTTGTTGCCGGATATTGATGTACTTGATTATTTGTTTTACTTGCCTACAGTTTTCCTTACATCCTGCTTACTTTATTACTGTTGGACCTTAGTGAGTATCGATTCGACCTCTCGTCACTACTTCTTCGAGATTAGACGGGATACTCACTGGGTACATATATGTATATGTACTCATACTACACTTTCTGTGCATTTTGTTGCACAGGTACCTTTATACTACAATGATCGATTTGGGGACTTATACGGACTGCATTCATCCAGAGGCGTTCCACAGCTGCCGGAGTCTCCCTTCTGTATACTTACATGTTATATCTATTGCCTTTGTCCCATTTATTTCTCGGACAAGAGTTGTATAATTGTATAAATTCTTAGAAACTGCTCATGTACTTGTGTCGCCGGGTTCTGGGATGTGTTGAGTCTTGCTTTATTGAATTAAATAGATTTCTTGTTGTGTTTAATTTACAAAGATTTATTTATTTGATTATGAAATGCAATAAAGGCAACGATTCCGAAATTGTTAAACAGAAAGGTATTTCAACTGATTAAGGGGTTGGCTTGCCTGACAGTGGTGTCCGACGCCATCACAACCCATAGGTTTTGGGTCGTGACAATGTGGTATCAGAGCTCTAGGTTCCTGTAGGTTTCATGAGTCATGAGCAAGTCTAGTAGAGTACTGCGGATCGGTACGGAGACGTCTGTACTTATCTTCGGGAGGCTACTGGGCTGTTAGGAGTACTTCCCTTCTTGATTCCTCATCGTGCGACTTGATACCTTTAAAGCTTATGCCTATGCTTCCTACTCAATCTTACGCTTCGCGAAGTGCTTGTTATGAATCAAGGGTTGAGAACTTTTAATGATACTATGGATGTGGTGCGGGATGTTTCTCCCAGCATAGTTGATTAAGGCTATCATCATTATTTTGCGGAAGGATTTTATGTCATCTCAGCTCGGTAGTTGTAATTCTGAGAACTCTGAGGGCCATGCTCAGGTGGTTATGAAACTTACGAATGGTTATGGCGTGATGTTGATATGAGGATAGAACGTTTTCGCATGTATTGGGGTGATGAATGGTTTGAAGGGAGGTCTTCTCAGAGTAGGGATTCGAGATTTCAGTATTTTGTTCCGTCGGGGGAGAGGCATTTGGATTACAAATGATCTGGTCTTGGGCTGATAAAGTGGTAAGGATTGGTGTTTCCAAGTGAGCTATCGTCGCCTTTGATCTAATGGAATGTGTTATGTTTGCCGACGTTACAGCTATTCGGTTGCATTGGAATGGATTGTTGTGAATTAGTGTTGAAGAAGCAGCCGTCGGAGGTCGTGGGGTGTTGTGGTTTTGTATTGAATAAGCACTTTTAATGAAGGCGTCTCGAGGAAGATGATCTTCGTAAAGATTTAAAGTAGTGGGGGATCTACCGGTTTAAGAGCTACGGAGAATGGTATTGAATTGAGGCAGCAAGTGGTCACCATTCGATGGAGGAGGATATGTGAGAAGTGTTGGGCGGTGGTGCCAATTCTAAAAGATCAGGTGTAAGGAGAGGAAGTCAGGTAACGCTTGAGGGAATAAGTTGGACCAAGTGGGAGAGCGGCAGCATAGTGGTGAATCAGAAGATGTAGTAGTGCAGTTAGTAGATGTCCAGGAAGAGCGGACGAATTGTAAAGTTGGTAAATGGATACAAGCTTAGGATAGGGGTCTTGATATTGTAGAAAGTGAGAATCATAGCATAATGGTAGGTGTCAGTTGGCTAGTTTCCTCGGGTGGGTGGTCTTCTGTGAGTAGGTTAGCGGTTGTAGGGATGGTAAGTTCTGTGCGGAGTCCTAGTGGCTAGTCGGTAGGAGGTAGAATGTGTGAATGGTGTTAGAAAATTCAAATATTTAAGGGAGGCTAACAGGAGAATTCGGAAGAATTGGGTGGATTGGTGGGACAATGTCATGTCATCAAAGGAGAAAAGGATCTCAGCAGGGACTAGAGCAGTGCAAGAAGTAGCTTCGGGCTAAGTAAGGGAGTCCCACCACCTGCAGTTGGGTCGTAGGATTGTGCTCTCATGGTACTGCGGATTTGTTGGCGTATCGGCAAGATGTTACAACTAAGGGAAAGGAGTATAGCGATAATTGAGCATGGCATTCGATAAATGTGTGCGAAGTTGGTCCCAGTGGACCAGGGTTAGGCTTTGGAAGACTAAGAATTCGTGCTTAAGGCATAGGCAAGTTGTAAGGGTAACGAATCAGTCACGTGCTCCGTTGAAAGGGTATTCATGTGCTAGGAGAGCCTTGGGGTTGATTGTATTCGGGGCCAGTCAGAGTGAGTGACTCTCAGTAGTGGTCTTGATGAATTCGAAAGTTAGAGTATGCAGTGTTTAAAGGTTTCAGGCAACAATATAATTAAGAAACGAGCTTCTGTAGTATAGTCTCTAAGAGGAAGAAAGATGGTCGGAGGGTTCTATGTTATTTCAGCACGCTGGATAGTATCGGAGGAGTGAGAGAATAGACTCCAGGTTGTATAAAGATTATCAGGAGGTTTTGAGACGAGTTGCGGAATTTAGGTAACATGGTCTCGTGATTCAAGGTCACTCAGGATGAGTGAGGGTTGAGTTGCTATGAGTTGAAAGAAGTTACTATTATCCTGAGGCAATTAAAGATGATTAAAAGATGATGGATTGGTTAGCCATGATGGAACGACGCACGACAGTGATCAGTTCCTTCGGTATGATTGAGTACGTGAATGGTTTGTGTAGATGTGTGTGGGGCTCGTCGGCCGTCGTAATAGATTTCATTTGGAAGCATTCAAGTGCTATGTCCTGTCAGGTGTAGGCGGATCCCGAAAGGTTTATGGTGGTTCAGACCACTACTTAAGGATTTGCATGTATTGTGATTGTGAGAGATCACTTGTGTGTTGTTATGGTTCTCATGAGTTGAACCAAATAAAAGGTTTCTATATGTGATGAAATGTTCACCTTGTTAGTGGTTCAGGAGTTATGATGTAATTCCTATGCCGTTCCTTATCGGCACGTTGGATGCAGTGAACAGTATGTAACGGGAGATAAGAATTTGAGATTTTGCAGTTCGGTGTTGACAAGTGTGTCACGAGCTCAGAGAAGCAAGAACAAGGGAGTTGAATGTCTAGAATAAACTGAAATTGTCTTCAGTGTCATCTGAGTTTGGTGGTTGGTGAACGAGGCTTTGTATCCTGGTTACGGGTCCTTGAATTGTTTTACAGCCTTAGGATGGTCGGTGGTATGGACATGCATACTTGTTGCCTTGTGTGGAAAGTCGTGGGAGTGTGACCACGGGAAGATTGTGTAAGCGTGACTTGTAGTCACCGATTGATTGAAGATTTAGACTAAGTATAAGGAGTGTAATATTGCTTAATTGAGAATTTATGCCTGGAAGACGTTCGGCTCAGTTGGTTGTGGATTGTGGGGTGTTTATCTCGGCTACGATGGTTGTCCTCGTGTGTATAAGAAAAAAGAAGCGGGTTGTTAGGACCCAGGTAAGGCTATCAACCTAGTTCAATGCGAGCAGAATTGACTTGAAGTGAGTGAATGGACATAAACAAGATTTTGGGCTTCATGCGAGTCAGAGGTGTTAATTTCAATATGGCACTCCTCAAGGAGAGGTATTGGGATATCAGGTGTTGTCCTGTCTTCGCCGAATTCATGTGACATTGCGATTGTGCCGTGTGAGTTGTGAAACAACTTGGTAATTATTATGTGTTGAGATTCCGCGTGGAGATGAGGTTAAGTGAGCAGAATGGCTCTTGAGATTCAGATTATATATCGCACCTCAGTGGTGCTTGAGTTTGTGGCATATGGCCTTATCAGTCTCCCCAGAATGGTATTATGCACTCATCATGCTTGTTACCGATGTCAGTAAATTGTATTAGTGAGCAATTCAGCTCTGTGTATATATTTCTTTATGTAAATTCTATGATGGGATCGGGTGGCACGCCGCCACGGGTATGTTATTTGGATCAGGTTGCGCGCCGCAACAGTGTGATGTTGAGAAAGACTCCTATAATGATTATTCTTGTGTTTTACTTCGTAATTTTCTGAGGAAAGTTCATATTAGTTGCGTGAGTTGAGTAGTCCCTTCCGGAGTCATTTCCTTATGTGTCGTGTTCGAATTGTGGCCTATTGGCGCATTGTGGCATCGTGTGAGGCTAATGGCCGTGTTTGGGGTGATTGGTTGTCTGAGCAGTTCATACTAGGTGAGACAAAAATTATAAATCCGGGATCGGTGTGATAAGACTATGCAAGTATATTACATGACAATCACCATCATTGGTTGTAGTGAGATGATGATCTTAGTCAGTAGGAAGGAATTCAATGTTTAGTTAACTCTGCAGTTGGTTAGGGATTTCTACACATTTCCTCCGTTGTGGTGGTATGGTCAGCATTATAGCAGGATGTATGTGTGTATCTTATAAGGTGCTTTGAGAGCATCAAATTCGCAGAATTCTGGATATTAAGGTTCAGGGAGAGTTATTGTGGTCAGATGATGGACCAATCTATGCCTATGTGTACATATAACCACAGACCCAACTTATAATACGTCATCCAAATAATCATCATGACCAAAAAAGCATCAAAATAGAATCATAGTCTTTAACATGGGTAAGGAATCTCAAGTAGTCATACTTCAATTAAATTCATAATACAAGAATAACAAGTACAGATGTGTGTTCGTAACATACACGAGACTATGTTTAAAGCAAGTATAGCAACAATCTCAAGAATAGTTCATTACGCTCAAAATAAGGAACCATTAACCTCAACATTAGCTTTAGTATGATTTATTTTGCTCGTGTAGTCAATCAATTGAGTAAAACATAGAAACAAGTAGAACACACAATCAAACAATGCATAAGGTAATCTAGAATCTACCCCAAGCAAGAATACCCATGACACATGTATATACGCTCGTCACCTCATATATACATCATCCCGACATGTAGCAAACAATACTAAGTATTAGAAAAATTTCCTCAACCAAAGCTAAGCAAGAAACTTCCATATCCGGGCTAGTCTAAAACTCCAAAATTGCATTTCCTTGAGAAATCACCTCAAACTGGCTCAGATCTATCCAAATATTATCCAATCAATGCCATAGAAATCAATCATGATACATAAAGCTTTGATCTTTGATGAATTTCCAAAAAGTCAAAAAAAGTCAACTTGAGTCGCATGTCCGAAATTTAGAACCAATACGAAAATCGATGTTTTATAGCATTCTAAGTCCAAATATATGATTAGAGTTTAATACCTAGTCAAAACCGGTACTCAAATCCTCATATACACTCTTTTAAAGTGTAGTCCAAACCCCAAATTCCATCTCAAAATTTCATATTTTAGGTGATAATAATTCATGTAAATTCTTGAAATAATATAAAAAATGAGTAAAAATAATCATTTACCTCGAAGTCATATACGAAAATCTCCAAGAAAAATCACCTCTCTCTAATTTTAGGGCTCAAAATATTAAAGAATGAGTAAAAATCGTGAAATATAACACTTATAGGTTGGCCAAGAACTACCCTTCGTGATTATAATACACTGTTTCGCAATCATGAAGCACTAGTTTTCACCTGGCTAGAAATACTTCATCGCGAACACGGACACATCATCACCAATGCGATAACAAAAAGACCAACCTTCTATGCGAACGCTAGCTATCCATGGCGAACGCGTAAACCAAGCTACAACCTGCCTCAACTACTCCGCAAACGCGACCTCCATTGCGCGAACACGATGCTTATGGCCCCAAAACTACACTAATGTGGACCTATGTACACGAATGCAAAGAACAAAACTCCAGCGTCCAAAATCACTCTATGCGAACGCGAACCGCTGACCGCGAACACGAAGCACATCAAGGACACCAGAAGATCAGCTTTGCAAATCAAATAAAAATGGTCCAAAACAACCCCCAAAACATATTCGAGCTCCTTGGAACCCTTTGCAATCATACCAACAAGTTAAAATACATCATTCAAACTTATCCCAATGTTTGAACCACTACAAATGACATCCTAATCAAGAACCAAAAATCAATTCATTCTCTTAACTTTCAAACATTCAAACTTCGCCGAATGCATCCGAATCATGCTTAGACATTCCAGATCAAATCCAAACTTTGCACATAAGTTTTGATCCACCAAATGAACCTATACAAGGTCTCAAAACCATAATTCATGTTTGAGGACACCGAAGTCAACTCCCCGTCAAACCTATGAACTTTCCAAATCTTCCGATTGCCAACTTTTGACAAACAGAGCCAAAACCTTCTAAGAACATCCAAATTCAAATCAAACATACGTTCAAGTTCAAAATCACCATACGAGTATTAGAATTGTCAAATCACCAATCGGGGTTCGTTTACTCAAAATACAAACCTTGGCCAACTTTTCCAACTTGAGAATCATTATATCAAGTCCATCCCGAACCATTCAAAAATTAAACTAAGCATGAATTCAAGTCATAATACACTGTATGAAGCCACTCGAATCTCAAATCACAAAATGAAATACCGGAACTCAAGACAACCAGGTCGGATCATTATATTCTCCCCCACTTAAACATACGTTCGTCCTCGAACATGCCAAAAGTCATTCCAAAGCTTCGAAGCACCGTATAAATCATCATACACATCACCATGGATGATCTCACATCACCTAAATCTATATAATCTCGTCAACAAAGTCGTAACAGAATATTCTTTCTTTAACCTTAGCTTACAATCCTTAGAACCAAATTCCAACATCTGAAAATCCTTATAAGATCCAATTCTCGCATACATACACTGTATCAGTTCCCATAATTTGTGTTAAGAAATAAATGTACTCCAAAGATATAACTACACAATGTACCACATAACTTATATACTCAAAGTAATACCTTCTGACGATATTAGCTGCCCATTACCAAACCCGATACCATTAATATACCTCATGTCAAAGAAAACCTTGACCCAAACCTTCGCAACACTGCTAATAATAAGGGAAACATGAGGAAACTCTTAACCACCCATCCAATCAATAATTCGTGGAGTTATCGTCTCACTCGGTACAAGCTAATCGACCGACATGTAACATCAAATGCTATCTTGAACCTCATATGACACGATCCTTGCACCAAACAAGCAATATCTTAATGTGATCAATAATGGAAAGAGAACCAAATAAGAGAACTATTAAACAAGTTCAACATTTAAAAACAAAAAAATCACAATGTCGTTGATCCATCCCATAAGAGAGAAAAAAATCACACATAATAAGACAAAGAATAATATCCAATCATAACTCTATTGCGGCGTGCAACCCGATCCAGCATCATAACCATTGAGGCATAATCCTCATGCTCACCTAGTGCATGTGTAACAACAACAAGCACATGAAGTGCATGACCATAACCATGGAAGACAAATACAACAACAACAACATACCAAGTAAGATACCACAAGTGGGGTCTGGAAAGAGTAGAGTGTACACAGACCTTACCCCTACCCCGAAAAGGGTAGATAGGCTATTTTCGGGAGACTCTCGGCTCAATAAAGAGAGACAATAATATCAGAAAAGAAAAGGCATGTAGCAACAAAAGATAATAGAAAGAAAATAACACAACTAATAAATGAAAGGACAATAACACAAAACTATGCAAAACAACAATGTGAACACAACATAGATCGCTAACAAAGCTAAACAAAACTCTATCAGACTACCCAGTACAAAGAGAGAAGAAATCTTGACTACCCCTAGCCTACCACCCTAATGCTCGACCTCCACATGTTCCTATCAAGATCCATGTCCTCGAAAATCTGAAGTTTTTCCATGTCCTACCTGATCACCTCGTCCCAATACTTCTTACCAAACACCGGGGCCAGGCAAGCCAACAATTGATTTACTAGTGAGATTTCGTTATTCAATAAAAGGTTCCAACACTTGCCAAATTTAAGTTTTAAATCATGAAGTGAACACGGATAAACTAACCAAACTTAATCAACGTAACCAAAAGGTTCAAAACCAACATATACAGTCCAAAAATATAATGTCTACTACATGTGCCAGGAACTAGTTTCACAAGTCCTACGGGCATACTAATAGAATACACAAAACATACAATTGAATTGTCCCACTGTCTGAAAGTAATAGACGGGAAATAACAAAAGAAGACACCATCGACTGCTCACCGTGAAGTCAGGTCCAGCTATAATCAGAATCGAGCTCCGGTTTGATAACCAGATGCACCAGCCTCAGAAATAGTACAACTAAGTATAGAAGCATAGAATGAGTACATAAATAAATATGTACCCAGTGAGTATCCCTTTTAATCTCGAAGAAGTAGTGACGAGAGGTCGACTTGACATTACTAGGGTCCAACAATATAATTTAACAGAATGTGATAAAAGCATTAGGCATACGAGGAAGATAAATCATTAAACATTAAAGGTAACTGCAAATCAAATAAATACTGGAAGTAACTAAATAATTACCACTTTATTTCCCCCCCCCCCAAATATTTGTCAATCCAATATCCATGAAATCATTAACAATTCATCATGCGCATACGGGATAAGGACAACCGGCCTGAGCCATCATAACAACCATATATGTGCACTGCCGAGGGTCGAACAACCCGAACCATAAATATATCTTTCAATCTGTTGTGGCGTACGGCCCGCTCCCATGAGAGTTGGAGAAATAACACTCCACTCGCGAAATATAAATTGCAAAGCGATCACATGCACACACAATAGTTTCTTAAATTACTTTTCAGTGAACAATCCCGTTAAATCTACAAATTCATGATCTCAGGAAACAAAGCTGCATATAACATGAGTTAATAAAGCATATAATTCATTTTGAGGAAGAACATAAGGCGTGGTGTGGGCCTAACTACCCGGACATAACAATAATAGCTGCTACGTACGAACTCTTGTCACTTTGTACGTACGTAGCCCCCAAAAACATCAACATATAGTCATTCAGATCACCTATGGAGACAATTCCCTCATACAAGTTTAGAAAGGAGACTCACCTCGTGTCGAACCTACTTTCCGGGTCAAGAATGCGCCCGAAACTCCAAACTCGTCTCCCAAGGACTCGAAACTAGCAACAAGTTACTTAATTATATCAATAAATGCTAAATGAATCAATTCTAAGGCATGGAAGTGAGTTTTCTAAAGTTTTTCCTGAAAAGTAAAAAATCAAACCCGGGCCCACTCGGTCCAAATCCGAAGTTCGGACCAAAACCCGATTACCCATTCACCCCCGAGCCCGGATATATAAATAGTTTTGGAATCCGACCTCAATTTGAGGTCTAAACCCCCAAATTTCAATATTCTTAGGTTTTACCCAAAATTCCCAATTCCACCATGGAAACCCTAGATTCTAGGATGTAATCTTGTAAAAAGAAGTTAAGGAGTGAAGAAAATGAGTTAGAAATCATTTACAAATGTTTTGGAGAAGGAAGAGTGTTTGGAAAACCGCCTCTTATGTTTTTAGGTCTTGAAAAATGAAGAAAATACTGAAAGTCTCACTTATTTATACACCTCTCAGGCCTCCCAATCGCGGACCGCGCTAAGGCGACTGCGAACCGTGAAGGCCCTTCCACCGCGGACCGCAAAGGACCTTCCACCACGAACCGTGAAGGCCCTTCCACCGTGGACCGCGCAAGGGCGATTGCGGCTGCGAGGACTCCCACCGCGGACCGCGAAAAAGGGACCGCAAACCGCACTGGCGGGTTCAAAGATTTGAAATTCTCTAAACCTGCAACACCTCTGATCTATGCCTATCACACCCCGAGACCTACCTGAAACTCACTCGAGCCCTCG
Source organism: Nicotiana undulata (assembly GCA_005239495.1). Taxonomy (NCBI): domain Eukaryota; kingdom Viridiplantae; phylum Streptophyta; class Magnoliopsida; order Solanales; family Solanaceae; genus Nicotiana; species Nicotiana undulata. The sequence goes on along the minus strand of ML254238.1, from coordinate 6,535 downwards.
GAACTCCAAACCAAAAGTGCACACAACATCGAAAACATCCTACAGACTTATTCGTGTAATCAAAACACCAAAATAACATCGTAACCATCGAATTAAACCTCCAAATCAATGAAATCTCTCACAACTTCTTTAAAACTCAACTTTTGCATTATAGGTCCGAATCACGTCAATGGATTTCGTTTCTTACCAAATTTCACAGACGTAACAAGGATATTATATAGGACCTGTACCGGGCCCGATACCAAAGGTTTCATATAGAATTTCATTTCAAAAAACTTTATATTTTTCAAAAAACAATTTTCTTCAAAACATTCATTTCTCGAACTTGGGACCTCGAAATTCGGTTCCAGGCATACGCCCAAGTCCCATATTTTCCTACGGACCTTCCGGGACCGTCAAATCACGGGTCCGGAAGGTCCGTAGGAAAATATGGGACCTCGAAATTCGGTTCCAGGCATACGCCCAAGTCCCATATTTTCCTACGGACCTTCCGGGACCGTCAAATCACGGGTCCGGGTCTGTTTACTGAAAATGTTGACGAAAGTCAACTTTACTCAATTTTCAATACAAAAATATCATTTTCATTAGTGTTTCTAACGGCTTCCCAGCTACACGCCCGGACTGCGCACATAAATCGAGGTGAGATACAAGGAGGTTCTCATGACCTCGGAACACACATTTAGCTAGAAATACACGGGATGACCCTTTTTGGGTCATCCCAATATCCACCTCTAAAACAAACGTTCGTCCTAAAACGGATATAGTAAGATACCTGAATCGGGGAAAAGATGGGGATATCGGCTTCGCATATCGGACTCGGACTCCCAAGTCGCCTCCTCGACTGGATGACCCCTCCACCGGACCTTTATGGAAGAAACTCTCTTGGATCTTAACTGGCGATCCTTTCTGTCAATAATAGCAACTGGCTCCTCCTCGTAGCCCAACCTCTCATCCAGCTGAATAGCACTGAAATCAACCACGTGAGAGAAGTCGTCATGGTATCTCCGGAGCATTGGATACATGAAAGACCGGATGAACTCCTAATAAATTGGGAGGTAAAGCAAGCTCATAAGCAACCTCACCAACTAGCCTTAACACCTCGAAAGGACCTATGAACCTTGGGCTCAGCTTGCCCTTCTTCCCAAACCTCATAATACCCTTCATCGGCGAGACTTTCAATAGGACCTTATCTCCCTCCATAAACGATACATCACGCGCCTTCTGATCCGCGTAACTCTTCTGTCTGGACTGTGCTGTGCAGAGCCTCTCCTGAATCAACTTCACTTTCTCCAAAGCATCCTTCACCAGGTTGGTGCCATATAACTTAGCCTCGCCAGGTTCAAACCACCCGATAGAAGAACGACATCGTCGACCATACAAAGCCTCAAATGGAGTCATCTCGATGCTGGACTGATAACTGTTATTGTAAGAAAACTCGGCCAAAGACAAGAACTGGTCCCACTGACCTCCGAAGTCAATCACACATGCCCTGAGCATGTCCCCTAATATCTGAATTGTCCGCTCCGACTGACCATCAGTCTGAGGGTGAAATGTTGTGTTGAGATCTTTCTGGGGGCCCAACTCACTATGCAATGCTCTCCAGAAGTGCGAGGTGAACTGAGGACCTCGATCTGATATAATGGACACCGGCACACCATGCAACCGGACTATCTCCCAAATGTAGATCTGGGCTAACCTCTCAGAAGTATAAATAGTAGCTACTGGAACGAAATGCGCCGATTTGGCCAACCTATCCACAATGACCCAAACCGCGTCAAACTTCTGCAAAGTCCGAGGCAACCCAACCACAAAGTCCATAGTGATGCGCTCCCACTTCCACTTAGGAATATGCATCTACTGAAGTAGGCCTCCTGGCCTCTGGTGCTCATACTTGACCTGCTGGCAATTAAGACAACTAGACACATACCCTACTATGTCCTTCTTCATCCGCCTCCACCAGAAATGTTGCTTCAAATCACGATACATCTTCGTAGCACCAGGATGAACAGAATACCGTGAGTTGTGTGCCTCCTATAAAATCCTCTCCCTCAGTCCATCAAAATTAGGAACACATAAGCGTCCTTGAAGTATCAGAACGCCATCCTCGCCAATAGTAACTTCCTTGGCAACACCCTGAACCATTATCTTCCGTAACTCTGCCAAACACGGATCATCACACTGTCGGACCTTAATCTCTCCCAATAACAAAGACTGAGCAACCATATGTGCTAGGACTCGGCAAGGATCTGAAAGGTCTAATCTCACCAGGCAATTAGCCAAGGACTGAATGTCCAAGGCTAGAGGTCTCTCCTCTGCTGCGATATAAGCCAAGCTACCCATACTTTCCGCCTTCTTGCTCAAAGCATATGCTACCACATTAGCCTTGCCCGGATGATAAAGAATGGTGATGTCATAATCCTTTAATAACTCAAGCCACCTGCGTTGCCTCAAATTAAGATCCCTCTGCTTGAACAAGTGCTGCAAGTTGCGGTTGTATGTATAAACCTCACAGGACACCCCATACAAGTAGTGCCTCCAAATCTTCAGAGCATGAACAATCTCCACCAACTCCAAATCGTGTATAGGGTAATTCTTCTCATGAACCTTCACCTGGCGCGAAACATAAGCAATAACTCTCCCTTCCTGCATCAACACACATCCCAAACCAACGCATGAAGTGTCACAATACACTGTATACATCCCAGAATCGGAAGGCAATATCAGAACTTGTGTTGAGGTTAACGCTGTCTTGAGCTTCTGAAAGCTCGCCTCACAGTCGTCGGACCATTGGAATGGGGCATTCTTCTAAGTCAATCTAGTCAATGGATCTACAATAGAAGAGAACCCCTCCACAAATCGGCGATAACAACCTGCTAGGCCCAAAAAGCTCCTGATCTCTATAGCTGAAGTAGGACGCGGCCAACTCTGAACTGCCTCAATATTCTTAGGATCAACCTTGATACCCTCTCCGGATACTACATGCCCCAAGAATGCCATGGAATCCAACCAAAACTCACACTTGGAGAACTTAGCATATAGCTTCTGTTCTCGCAAAGTCTGGAGCACAACTCTCAAATGCTGATCGTGCTCTTCCAGGCTACGTGAGTAAATCAGAATGTCATCAATGAAGACAATGAAAAATAATCAATATACGGCCTGAACACCCTATTCATCAAGTCCATAAATGTCGTCGGGGCATTAGTCAAGCCAACGGACATCACCAGGAACTCATAGTAGCCATATCTCGTATGGAAAGAAGTCTTCGGAACATTCGAGTCCCGAATCTTTAGCTGATGATAACCCGATCTAAGATCAATCTTAGAAAACACCCGAGCACCCAGCAACTGGTCAAACAAATCATCGATGCGCGGCAAAGGATACTTGTTCTTAATAGTGACCTTGTTTAACTGGCGGTAATCAATACATATCCGCGTGGACCCATCCTTCTTCTTCACAAACAGAACTGGAGCACCCCATGGCGATACACTCGGCCTGATAAACCCCTTAGCCAACAACTCCTCAAGTTGCTCCTTCAACTCTTTCAACTCCTTCGGAGCCATACAGTACGGGGGAATGGAAATAGGCTGAGTGCCTGGAGCTACATCAATACAGAAATCAATATCACGATCCGGGGGCATGCCCGGGAGGTCTGAAGGAAATACATCGGCAAACTCTCGAACCACCGTCACTGAATCAATCATCGGAGACTCGGCAGTGGTGTCCCGCACATAAGCAAGATACGCCAAACAACCATTCTCGACCATATGTCAAGCCTTCGGGAAGGAAATAAACCGACTGGCTACACTAACAGAGGAACCTCTCCACTCCAGCCTAGGCAACTCGGGCATGGCTAAGGTAACTGTCTTGGCATGGAAATCTAGCACGGCATGGTAAGGAGATAGCCAATCCATGCCTAAAATAACCTCGAAATCAACCATGTCCAGCAACAGAAGGTCCGCTCTAGTATCGAACCCACAAAAGGTAACAACACAAGACCGATAATTCCGGTCTACCACTACAGAATCGCCCACGGGGGTGGACACATAAATAGGAGAACCCAAGGACTCACGAGGAACATCCAGAAAATGAGCAAATAAGGCTGAAACATATGAATAGGTGGATCCTGGATAAAATAACATTGATGCCTCTCTACCACATACTGAAATAATACCTGTAATCACGGCATCTGATGCCACTGCATCTGATCTGGCCGGAATAACATAAAATCTAACTGGAGCACCGGATGACTGACCTCCGCTGGAATAAATAGGAGCTGATTGAACTACCCCTCTTTGTCCTCCACCTCTAGGACGACCCCTGCTGGCCTGTCCTCCACCTCTGGGTGGCCGGATCGTTGGTTCCAGACCTATAGTATGATAACCCTGTTATACTTCTTTGCCTCGAAGCTTGGGACAAAACCTCTTCATATGACCTGGATCCCCACACTCATAACAACCTCTAGGTATCATAGCTTGTTGCCTCGAAGAAGAACCCTCAATGGCTAGAGAGCGATGTGTACTCTCTGGCATAGCACAGAAGTAGGGACCGGAGGATCCCTGATGACTAGCATGATCACCGGAGGAACTCTGAATAAGTGGAGGGCGGTAGGAATGCTTTGGCATGGCACTAAAATGAGGCCTCGCTGGGACACCTCGGGGAGGTGGTGGGGGTGGCGAATATGGGGGCCTGCTGGGCTGACCCCTACCAAACTGACCTATGCCTCTAACTGGGGCACCTCTGAAATCTCCGGAAAACCTGGCCCTTTTATCCTGATGCCCCTACTCCCTGCTCCTCGACCGATAACCCTCCATCCTACGAGCAATCTCCACCACAAGCTGATAAGGAGTCCCCATCTCAACCTCTCGGTTCATGTTTTCCCTAATACCTTGATGCAATCCTGCTACAAATCTTTGCACTCTCGGCATCAGTGGGTAGTATCATGAGTGCATGGCGAGTCAGCTCTGAAAATCTAGCCTCATAATCTATCACTGCATTTGTCCCTGCTCCAACTGCTCAAACTGATACCGCAGCTCTTCCCTCTCAGAGGGTGGGATATATCTGTCTAGGAATAGCTGAGTGAACTGCCCCCAAGTGATAGGCGGAGAATCTGCCGGCCTGCTTTGGATATAAGACTGACACCATCTGCGAGCTCTGCTCTCCAACTGAAAGGTACTGAAGTCCACTTCATGGGACTCTAGTATCCTCATGTTGTGCAGTCTATCGCTGCACCTGTCAATAAAATCCTGTGCATCCTCGCCTCGCTTACCCTTGAAGACTGGAGGGTGCAATCGAGTCCATCTATCAAATAACTTCTGCGGATCACCCTCCGCAGCTGGTCAAGGCTCAGGTGCTGTTGCTACAGGCTGGGCCCCGCCCACGGGCAGTGTACCTGGTGTATGATGTACTGTTGCTGCCTGATCTGCAGCCTGGGTGGTAGGGGCCTGGTCTCCCCCTCCCGCCTGAGATGTGGCAGGATCCGCTGGAAATAAGCCAGCCTGAGAAATAGTGTCCATTAACCGCATCATACGGCCCATGACCTCCTAGAAGCCTGGCGCCATCATAAAGTCCACTAGAGCAGGATCTGCCGGGGGCATCTCGCCCTGCTCCTCTATGATGGGGTCCTCCACTGGTGGTGCAACTGGAATAGCTCTGGGACGCCCTCGTCCCCTACCTTGGGCCGGTGCCCTCCCCCGGCCTCTACCATGGCCTCGGACGACAGGGGTAGAGGCATCTCCTGGGTCTGGAATGTTAGCTGTGCGCGTCCTCACCATCTGTGAGAGAATAGAAGAGTGAGATTTAATACACCATCGACTGCACGATAGAATATGAAAAAAGAGAGGTTTCCTAACACCTATAGCCTTCTGAAGATAAGTACAGACGTCTCTGTACCGATCCGCAAGACTGTAATGGGTCTACCCGTGACTCGTGAGACCTACGTGAACCTAGAGATTTGATACCATGTTGTCACGACCCAAGATCCTAGCTCAGGTCGTGATGGCGCCCAACACTGGGGTCAGGCAAGCCAACAATTGATTTACCAGTGAGATTTTGTTATTCAATAAAGGTTCAACCACTTACCAAATTTAAGTTTTAAATCATGAAGTGAACACGGATAACTAACCAAACTTAATCAACGTAACCAGAAGGTTCAAAATCAACATATACAGTCAAAAAATATAATGTCTACTACGTGTGCCAGGAACTAGTATTACAAGTCCTACGGGCATACTAACAGAATATACAAAAGATACAATAGACTTGTCCCACTGTCTGAAAGTAATAGACGGGAAATAACAAAAGAAGACTCCATAGTGCTGCCGAGGATCGCCAGGATAAGCAGCTCGCCGTAAAGTCAGGTCCAGCTATAATCAGAATCGAGCTCCGGCCTGATAACTAGATGCACCAGCCTCAGAACATGTACAATTAAGTATAGAAGCATAGAATGAGTACATAAATAAAATTGTACCCAGTGAGTATCCCATCTAATCTCGAAGAAGTAGTGACGAGAGGTCGACTTGACACTTACTAGGGTCCA